>JAQBSW010009586.1:0-28064 GCA_029291075.1 Eudiplozoon nipponicum
TATACGTTGTATATTGTCGCTTACTAAACATTAAAAAAACACAGAAAGTAAAATTTTCTCATTATCAAACTCTAGTAGAGTTAGGGAACTTCGCATTATTCAAAGCAGCAGCTAAAGGAGGCGATCTTCAGACGTAGCCATGTTGTCTCATATAGTATTTTGCACACTATGTACGCAAATATTCTAATATGTGAATATTATCAGCAGTCTTAAGCTATTTTTATTCTATATTGACAAGATATATATATATATATATATATATATATATATATATATATATATATTATTTTGTATATATGACTTCGAATTGTGAGCCCCAGACGCCATAGAAAATATGGCTCGATCCGAGTCTCGTCCGTGGTAAATGTCGTACAGTACTAGAATATTTCCCAGTTACAAATAAATCGGTCTACTGGGTGCATTACCCTGGCTACATTTATATTATTAAAAAAAATATATTTTGATTGTTTTTGATTTCGCAGGCCTGATTGAAATTTTTTAGTTCGTTTGTAATATACTAGTGAAACGAGTAGAGAAGACGTTTAGAAAACATTTAAAAACTTTGACTATAGCTTTATTCAAGCAAGGCAGTTGGAAGACTAAAGAAAAAAATATTTTCATTTTTGATTAGCTCAAAAGCGATTTAAGAGAATGCTAGACATTTTAAAGACTATTTCATCGTTATATGTTCAGACCACAGATTTGATTACGACACAAATCGATGTTAACGGCACGATATTTAGAAATGTAAATGTTTCTAAGTAAAGTAATTAGTCTTACATGTGTCTTTAATTGAGTTGACATTTTTGGTAGTTAGCACTACTATATCTCTGTTTATATAAATATCTTCTTATCAATGGCGATACAGCTTTTCAATGCGCGTGAAATCATCGCCATTTAGACTAACTTGGGTGTTAGTTAATCAGCATTCACATAATGTTATGCATAGTGCGTATAATCACTGATATTTGCAAAATGCTAATAGGTGTTAATTAGATGTGTTTTATAACATGCGCATAAAATGATAGCTCTTGTGCAAGTAAACATGCTCAATTTTGCACATTTTTTCTAATTTTCGGAGTATGATATACGAATGATATTAGACGCTCTCAAAATATAAATTTTCTAAAATGATAATCAATAAACATACTTCTTGTTAAAGGTGTCTGTGTATGATGTCACTTGATGGTTTTCTACTATTACTTTTCTCATGTGACGCGATGCTTAAGAACATTGCTCCGATTAAGATAGGCGCAATGATATTTCGAAGATTTAACTTTAATCAATATGGCTAATTGGATGTATAACATGGTCTAGATGCCAGCAAATTGTCATTATATATTTTCGCACTATGTGCCACCGTTTTAAAATAGTATCATAAATACAATTTAACTAAACTAATTAATTTAAATACTGCGTTTGATACGGACTATCTTGCAGGTTAATCAATAATCATTTTGGGCATTAAATCTGGATCAGCAACACTTAGCCCCTACCTACACCTGAAAGTTAGAGGTCCTTAATGTAATAAAATTTTAAGGCTAGAAACTAATTAGAAGAGGTATATTAAACAGAAAATCTGCTCGCATATCAACCATGAGAATAAGCCCAATTTAACATTTTAAAAATAGATAAAACTATTTATGAATGAATTTCTTTCAAACTTATTTGCTGCCTAAACTATAATTGGCTAAAGCTGCCATCTTTAAGTGAGCTTCAAAGAAACTTCGTTTATCTGATATTTTAGAAATTCAAATTGATGATGCACGAAACTCAAATTAGTAAGAATAAGATGTGAATCGAAACGTTACTAAGATCCTTCGTGTCTTACGAGTAAACCACCTAAATATTTCGAGGAAGGTATGTTGAGTATTCTGGCTGTGAGCATAAAATACACGTTTTACTTCTTTTTGATATATTCTTTATTATCAGTTATTGAGAAAAAGTTTTTATGAAAGATAATTCCATCTGTATTAGACTAATTGCAAAAATACTTCATTCGAAATCCCACAATAAGAGAATTAATTGCCATTTTACAACGACCCCACTTAATTTATATGGTAAAAAGCTCAATGCATTAATCATTTATGAGAGTACACAAGATTATCTTGATGAACATACTGCAAACTTCTCGTGCTGTAAAAGATTTAAATCCTTTTTATAACATAAGTATTCCTGCCCTTAATATGAACATAGAGACATTAAATTGCAGATCTCCCTAATTCAAATATTTAGCAAAATAAATCACATAATAGATGTATCAATGTCAACTTACCAAAATTTGTCAAAAGTTTCATTCGTATGTAGCTCTCAATTTGCGAAAATAAAATTTAAATATATACTTATGTGCTTCATTTTTTACATATATTTGTTTAAATATTGCTGCTAATGCAAACTTGTTAATCAATTGAATTTGTTTTAATACACTATGTATTTACGTTACATATAAATTGATTATGAAAACTATGAAAATTCAGTGATAAAGGCATTATTGAAGCTAAAAATACTATGCCGTCATGAGAAACAAAACCCAGCTAAATTTTATCAAGTTTATTGATTGATGTAAATGCCAGTGTCGATTACAAATTTTTTTGATATAAAGTACAAATTAATGTTGGTTAACGGAAATATTTACTATAAATATTTCTTTTTAAAACAAATGAAATAGTATAATTTTGTTTTAATCTGCGTAAAGAGAACAAACTTCGTGTTGATATTTTTTGCCAAATTTTAAAATTTGCATTCCAATGACAAAAATGTTTCTTGTGAAAATAGAGAATTTTGACAGTATTTCTTTGTTCAATCATTAAAAATTGCTCTTTGTTTGTTTTGAACAAGTTACAATCCGTGCATGCTTGCGTATTTACACTTCAATTTTTTAACATGCTACTCAAATAAAGTAAAAATCGAAAAATATGTTTTAAATGTGTTGTTGTGCCGAAAAATGAAACATGAGAACATATATCACATATATTCCATTTCTGATGCAGAATAAGGAATTATTGGTAGTTCTTCCTCAAGGCAACTGGTTTTACCCGGCAATGAACTTTAGAAGCTTAGTGAAAAACATCGCGAAAGTGAGTACGGCTTCAAAAAAACTGTGCTTTAAAATGTGTATCTTCTACAAGGTCAAAGTGTCTTTCATTTTTGATAACTCGCAATGGTTCCAGAGCTATTCGATTGTATATCATGGCGTTATTCTTTCATATTTTTTATTATTTTACCAACGAAACAACTATTACAGAGATAAGTTCGCATATTGTACCTGATTAAATTTACATAGATGTCGCAAAATCCCTTTCCTTATTTACAAAGGAATCAAGATTTAAGTATATATATATATATATATATATATATATATATATATATATATATATATATATACAATGAAATAGTTTAAAATTAAAAATATTATATCGTTTGACTGTGTATAGTTTTAAAATAGTACTTTGGTTGACCCAGTTAACTGTAAAAATATAGCTGCGTTTTGAAATTCTTATTTGTTACGCAAGGGTTCTTCAAAAAATATTTTCCCTTATTCAGTTTATTTGAAAAAATAAACGTAAACTCTTTAGGCTTTCTTCAAACTCAGATGCACCGTTGCTGTGAGAGCAGCCAAACGATTACTAATTTAACGAGTTTTTCAACCAAACTAAGTAATAAAGTACTTCGAGAACAGAGTAGGATCCGCTTCGTCTAGATTATATTAATTCTGTAGCGGAAAGAAAAATCACAAACTTTATTCAATTTAGCCAAATGTGAAATCTTTATGCGTTCGCGATATGAATCGAATCCCGATGAAAGTGACAAAAATCCGTGTTTTTAATGCAAAAATCACTACTGTTACCGGTGAAATTAGCCTAACGTTCGTTTTTCTTTGAATTTTGAAGAGTGACAGTAATTTTATTCAAAATAATGTTAAACATTTAATAGTAAAAATTTCAGTATACTACTATATTCCTGTTTGTGGAAAACTTATATATATTTCTAATTAGGAAGAAAAACACATTAATAACAAAGTGGATAATGGCCATTTATTTCGAGATTACTAAATTTAACTTTCAATCTTTTATCTATATACATTCTGGGTTTCATTACATCCTACTGTTATTATTGTGTTTTTTAATTCCTAGTAAGAGAAACTCCTGCCTGTAACCGAATTTTCAATGGACATAATAAAGAATATATATATACTATATATATATATATATATTATCACTATATATGTATATATATATATATATGACATTTTGTGGGGCAAATTTACCACATATTTGACGAAACCTATAGTGAATATAGTGCGTAGAATCGGCTCCCACTGATGAGTCACCATTAAACACGAATACATGCGTACATGGGATTATTCCCTTCGTTCATACTTACCTTGGTATATCCTTCTAGTCCTGTTTGCACTAATTTGTTATTAGGCACACTGTACATAATGCAAAAATGCTAATTTATTGCCAGTGAAATGATGTGGAGGAATTCAGCTAAATGCTTGTGACAAATTGTTCTTCTTTCCACTGCGTTAGCCTTCGAATTTACAATTTTCATTATTGGTGGAATTTATAATGTTTACCGATGTGATCATGCCCTCATCTTTCAATCTAAATTTTTATTGTTTTACAGAAATTTATTTATTTTTAATGCGGTTTCTGAAATGCTGTCGGAAAATGCAAATTATATGTCATAGATTTTTTACTAACATGGATAATTTCAAATATTGTTGCACTTTTCTTCGCCTTTCACTGAACTTTATTGTGCACATTTAATGTACTAAGCTCTTAGTTGATTTTTTAATTTATGAGCCCGTCGCTTTTCGCATCCATAAATCTCTGAAAAAAGAAATTTTCCAGTCTCCTATTTGTGCCGGTCAGGTACTGAATAATAATCACTTTCCTATTTACTTGACGGTCCACGTTTTTGACTTTATATATTTATTTGGACGCCAGGTTCCGTCCAGATACTTGTCATCAAAATCCTTGTTTATAACTTCTGCCCATTTCTAATGAGCTAATGTCCTATGTTTATTTGATCTGATCTGGATTTTTTGTATTGTAAAGTGTCCGACAAGTTAAGTGCTCACATTTCCTTCATATATTAGAAAATAATTTTATTTTATAACTATTAGGTACAGCCTCTGGCGGACATATATATATATATATATATATATATGCGATTATTATTATGTATTGTACATCTATTAACAAATTAGTTCAAATATGACCAGAAGGATAAACAAAAAACAGCATCAACGGAAGGTATTATCTCTTTCACATTCGTTTCCTACTTATCGGTGACTCAACAGTGGGAGCCGATATTTTTCCCTTTACCCATTATATATTTTGGTGAAGAATGTGGGCAATTTAGCATGCACTGAAATCCATTGTGGTGGTACCATGTACCGATTCGGCAACAATAATGTTATTACATTGTACCTTTTTGGCAACCATAATTTTGGTACCAAGTACTGACACAATAGCCATAGTGTTGGTAACCATTACACACTCGGTATATATATTATATATAGTGAGCTGGCTTTGATGTCACATTGTAAAAGACTTTATATGAAGTTAGCTTCAGTACTAAGGTTTACACATTCGTATTGGAGATTGTACCGTCCTACTTTCCATTATTCCTCGCCAAAATATATAGTGGGGATAGGGGGTACTTCCGGCTTCTATTGATGAATCGTTAGTAAGCACGAACCGAATGTGCACATGTGATAATACCTTACGTTCGTGCTGTCTTTGTATTATCTTTCAGGTCATATTTGAACTAATTTGTTACTCGGTGCACAACACCTAATACAAAGTTGCATAATTGTACTTTATTCTTAGGATGATTCATGGATCGTTGGCAATTCAATATTTGCGATTTTGCAACAAACGTTACGTATGACTTTATTCTTCTTCATTTCGTTAACCGATTATATTTACATTACCGCGTTTTACATTTATCTTGGTCAGGACGTCCATTTTTCGTTTTATTTTAACGTTTATTCTGCTGATTATCACCTAAGCACGAGACGTATGCGTCATTTGCATCATAAGTCTTGTTTTATTCTGGCGTAGACACGTCCACATATTTACACGTTTGACCGGAAATCTAAATCTCCTTTACAATGCAATTTTGTGAACCTTCGACAATAAGGCAGAAATACTCAGGCCTCTCTGCAGAACTCGTGATTTCACTAGTTTTCACAAATTAAAAGGTTTTTTGTTTATTCAGAGTAGGATCAAGTGACCGATATCATGAATTATTGTATTCGGTCACGAAATTGCTGGTTTACGCATTTTTGCGATTCAACACTTCAGAGGAATTGCATTTTTTTCTTAAAATTATGACGAGTGGTTAGACTTCTCAAACATTATCACCACCAACACAGTCGTTTGATATCAAGTAAGCTTACGTTTTTGCGTGCATACACACCAACACATATCAAACAATCTATCGTGAATTGTAAATTGACGAACAATATTTAAATCAATCTCTAACATTCTACTGAACTTAAATTAACTTCTAGTTTGGCTAATTTATGAATTTATTTCAACACCGCCTTTGAAATATGCACCTATTTGGAAATATACATATATACAGAAAATTTTACTTGTAAACATTCGTTTTTTGTTTGCACATTTGCTCTTGCATCGGATCATTTTAGGCAGTGTTGCTACAAAAGTTGGTCTAGACTAAATGAGGTAACATATTTTATCGAAATCTTCCTCTTGAAATTCTATGTAAATATCATGAACTCATTTATTCCAGGGCTATTGTGTAGCAGAGAAACTGTGGACGCATGTGGAAAGGTTATCACCAAATTAAACGACGCGAAGTGTACATTTGTAAAACCAATGGCAGAAGAGTATACTAGGATAAATATTATTATAAGTATAGCTTTAGATATTTGACTCACTCGGAAATCGTTTTCTGTGAATAGTATTTCTGTTTTTGAAGACAAATATATAAACATGCCATTTACATAAAACAAAAAGAAATGCATTTTTTCGAATGCGAGAAACGTTTTTTTTAAATTTCGCTTCATTATATATAGTTATGAATATATGCATATCTTAGGTTTTCATTTGATTAAGTGGATGACAACTAGTCTGATTTTCAGTTTTACTTCTATTTCTTGTTGGTGGTTTATTGCGAGTTGATTAGTGAGTGCATATGCGTATTTGTAGGTTTTCGTGTCTGTTTGTTGTAAGACTCATTCTCATGGCATAACAGAACAATGTATGAGATCTGGTTACTCTTGTACTGATGGATCGAGTTTTGACCAGTTATTTGCTTTTCTGGCTATTACGTGTACGAATGATATTTCCCGTATGTTGTCTTTCGTATCGCCTTGTTTTTGAGCTTCATTTTGTCACCTTGGCAACAGAACAGTGTGCGGATTGCAGTGTTGATTGTTCATATTGTTGTGTAATTTCTTTCACTCTTATCTATGGTAGTGATGCCGTTTGTGCAACCGTTTTCTCTCCCGTTTGTTGTCAATCCGATCGAATGTTTGCTGAGGCTATTCTAGTGGGGTTTCGGGCTTGCATGAATGCTAGTAAGTTGTTGCTGGGTTCTGTGATTCGTGGCCAATCAAATAAAATATCATGTTGGTGAAACTTTAAAATGTTTTTTCGAATGCTTCTGGTTTCATATAATAAGAGCTTTGTACACGCAAAATAATTTTCCGGACGATACATTGTGTAGAACTAACAAATTAGTTAAATTAGCTGGGTACCCCGTAGAAAATATATGCTCAGAGTTAGCCGATTTTCCTAACGGTGCTGTATATATTTGTCCAGAGTTTTCCGCGGATATCATTTGAATTGGAGCACATTTGCTTCAGAGTCTGCTACCGTCAGCCATGCGTACTGACGCATTTCTACCTTCCATGATCATCATCAGAGTACGATGGCAAACTGACTGAAGTGGATCAAACCGCAATGAATATATATGGAAATCAAATTTATATATTCGGCTCTCACCTCTATTAGTCTAGCATACATCGTCCCTTACTGGAAATATCGGCAGTACAATTTCTATTCCGTCAGAAACATTAAATTTTTGCAGCTTTCGCCGCATATACATAGGTAATGCAATTAAGCAATCATTGATTGCACGGGTGATAGTAACAATTCTTTGTTTCAAATTTTCGAGCTTTAAGTAAACATCAACCCCGCTGTATTTAACCAGCTTTTGAACGGCAAAACTTCCATTCCTTACTATTATTTTTGATATTTTAGACAATTTGAATTCGTAGTTTTATTCCCTCATCTATCAGCCCTTCATGCACAATTAAAATTTCGTCCACTAACATAAATTTCGTTTATTTTTCTGATTTTGATGCTTCAAATCAGGCTTAAATATATCTAACGTTTACCTTTACTGCATCAAGTTTGCAATTTTTGCAAATGATAAAGTTTATACTTAAAATTATGTAATATTCAAAGTAGGTGTGTTTTGGCGCCAAGCTTATTGCTTAGCTCTGCTTTCATAAATAAAATAAAATCAACTCTAATGGAAGCTCTTAGTTTCTCTGTATGACTGTGGATTTTTATGCATCCGTGATATATTTTTGAAATCAATTTTATGGTTTTGCATTTAATAGCGTTTTACGATCTTCGCAAACCAACGCGGATTTTGTGCAGAGCTCATCCTTACGCCGAAAATCAAGTTTGAGTTTACCAAATGATAGAAACGTTGAATGTCCGGATAAAATTCAAGTCGATGACGATATTCCAGGATCACAACGCCCACCCACATCTGCGAATTCATCTCAGATGTCCCATCATCCTGCTGGTACTTTACGTAATCAGTCAGAACTTTCAACATCAGATCAATCTACAGCAATTGTCTCGCCTGTAAGACGAGTTTCAACTAATATATCAAACGATAAAGACTTGATTGTTTATACTAGATGTTCTCCAGTACAACAGAGTAAAGGTACATGTGAAATTATGAAGCAACACACCGATTATAACAGAAAAGCTAGCTCTGTGCATAAATTATTATCTACAAGCTTTTCGGAGAATACTAATACTTCTATCACCATTACTAATTCAACAGCAACAAATAATTCAGATGACGTTGATCGATCTGTCTATTCAACATTTTCTCCTAAATTACTAAAAAATAATGTGATTAAATATAGACCCGTAGAAGGCCTTGATGACCAATCTAATAGTTTAAATGACCAAATTATACTCGGTCCTACACAAGAAATTATGCATTCCACAAGTTTATCACGCTTTTCCCGTAATAAAATTGCAACAAATCGAAAGTACATGAACAGTTCCCACAAATTCAATGAAGTTCTCACCGATGATCAGTTCAGTTCATCAATAGACCTAATTCACGAAGACATTAATCAAAACACCAACAATCCTGAAAATGAACCGAACAACACTACAACGACACCAATAATAATCTCCAATAGTCGATTAGTTGACGCTTCAGTTGGACCATCTAGTGATGCTGAGGACGATCCGGCTGCAAATACAGCACTACCAATTGTTTGCCACCGCCTACATTCTTCAGAACTTGAAAATGGACAAAGGTAATGCTTAAAATAATGAATTGACTTCAGACTATTTAAATTCATTCTCCGCTAAATATTTGTTTTAATTTATTCTTTTAAAAACATACCCTGCAAGTGGTTGTCATTCGTTTTCTTCACAAGAACATCATTTTAAGATTTTATTTGCGTGTATAATGAAGGACTCCTTTAATACATTCATAATGGTTATAGAAATTTTCTATATAACTTTAAATATTATTCATATGATATATATATATATATATATATAGAGAGAGAGAGAGAGAAATAGAGAGAGAGAAGATACCAACACATCTAGTTTTAGTTATAATTAAAAAGCGTGTTGAGCTATAAGCTTACCTTCAACACCAATTATTATTTTACACCAACTATGCTGGTATGTGCTCGGATAAACGGAAATTCCGATTTCACTTTCATCTATCTAGATATGATTGACCACAGAAAAAATTCCAATTATACGTAACTTCAGATTCAGATTAAAATATAATTTTTTCTTTCTACAATAGGTAGGCGAATCTTGGTGCTGAGTGTTAGCAAAACTGTCAGCTGCAAACTATGTAACCGCCAAAGCGGAACGCAATCTATCTTTTATGCGCTTTATTGCTTCTTCACCTTTTTTATTGCAAGGTACTATAGACATGTTTCTTATAAGCAATACAAATATTCAAAATAGGTTTTATTATATCACTTGTAATTTTACTTATCTATTAAATTAAAATTTTTACCGTTAACGGTAAGACTGTTTTGCACACCATCGAACTCATTCTTCAAACTGTTTGGCGAACAAATGAATAATGTCCTGTTACACAATTTCTTTACCTAAACCTATTTTCCATTTCAATTGACAGAAGCTGATAAATTTTAATATTGCTCTATCCAAATTTTCTTTTGCAAAACTGATCTATGCCATGCGCCATCATGCATCATCTTCCTCGCATTAAATTTTGAATCTCTCATTCGGATGTCATCCATTAAATTTGTTGAGCAGTTCTCCTGCATGCATATGGCTATCGCAGTTCAAAAATGTCACCAAAATAACGAATGTATAGTTTAACTTTACTTAATAAATCAAAATTATTTCGTTCCATCATGCGCATAGACATATTGGCCATGATAAGGAACAGAGCCGAACCCATTCTTTATAAAATTAAAACATGCCAAACTTGTGTTAATTTGCCGCAACCGGGGTTTGAATCAGGGCCCATTTGCTTCGAAGTCTTCACAAATTCCACTGTATCACGCATGTTGTACACTTAATGCAATTTTCAATCATATACTACGTATGTGTTGGTTAACGCTTCCTTTAGGTGGAACCTTTTTGGTATCGCTCCGACCTAAAGTTCCAACTAGGCACCCCCGATCTCTCTTTTGTTACTATAAAACATTCTATTAGGCAAAGTTATATTGGATTGGATTTTTTTACTTGAATTTTATTATATACATGTTGCATTACAAAGTGAATATTTCCTAAGACTGCAAACTCAATTCATCAAGTAGGCCTGTTTCGTCCTTACCAGAATCTCGTCAAGTACTTTCCAGAATTCGCCGTGGTCGTAGCTCGAATCGAGTCATATTCACTTCGTAATATTGCGTTCATACCATATCCGCCCTTTGCAAACACCCCAGAAAAATTTCATTCAAATACTAACTCTTGTTTTGTTTAGCATTTACTTTAATTGGAGCCAATTTGGCATCTTTTTAGAAAAAATGATCTAAATATTCACTATGATTTTACCTTATAGAAAAGACACCATGGCACCTATGAAAATAAATAAATTAAATTAAATCTATTATAGATCTAAAGGCCAGTTAATATTGCATACAATATCTGAACGAATACATTGTTTTCATTTATATTAGAATTCCATTCGAAGCGGCGTCTAAATTTTAATTAGTTTTATATTTTTAATATCACTATTATATAGTTAAATTTATGTATACTTGAAAACATATTTGGTTTTTAGTGCAAATATGGGTGGTGTTAATTAATGAAACTTTGCAATGGATTATGGAAGCAAAATTAAGCATAATATGTATAAAAGGAAAACTAACCCTCCCACAAAATGTGTTCAAAAGATTCTTTATCGATAAGACAGATTTAACCGGACATTTCCAATGGAGCACATCTATTGTTAGATTCGTGTGGATTTTCGCCAATGTGAATTCTCTTAGAGAAGTTGCTGATATCTAAAAAAAGCGTATCTAGCCCTGAGATCGCTAGTATATCTGTTTTATTATCTCGTTAACTTGGCGGGTAGGATTGCCATTCTTCAGAATTAAAAGTAATTACTTATCTAGAGGAGATTTTGATATCCCATCAAAATTTGACTAAATATAGCGAAATGGTGTGATATAAACGATAAATATATCATTTTTCAAAGATGTCGCTATAAGTGACGCCTGGTTTACATTGATTAATCTCACACAAATATGATAAGATTTCCTAACAGACGGCATTGCAATTTAGAAATAAATTTTAACATTATTTTTAAAATTTTGTTTGTCTCATGTTTTTATGGCGGTGAAAAATCAGATAATATTGGTAGTTGTATTGCTGTTAGTGATGTTGATAATCATAATGATGACGAAGACGATGATACTGATGAAAACGGTCATAATGATGGTGATGTTAATAATAATAATAATAATAATAATAATAATAATAATAATATAATAATAATAATCAATAATAATAATAATAATATGTGTAATAATAATAACGCGATGATGATGATGATGATGATGATTACATGATGATGATGATGATATTGATGATGATGATGATGATGATTATGATGATGATGATGATGATGATGATGATGATGATGATGATGACGATGATGATGATGATGATGATGATGATGAAGATGATGATGATGATGATGATGATGATGATGATGATGATGATGATGATGATTATGATGATGATTATGATGATTATGATGACAATGTTGATGATGAAGACGATTATGGTCATGATGATGATGATAATGAAGACAATACTGATTGTAACGTAATAATGAGCAATCGACTTGAGATTTTTTAATGCATCAGTTTTACAGCAGCATAGCTGTTGTTGTGTGGTCCTAATTATGGTGTCTATGCATCAATTTAAACACCTGAGTCGTTTTAGTATAGGAAAATTTGAAATATGTACGCATTGTCGTTTTCTATAGACAAATATATGCAAATATATAGTTATCGTGGTGTATCTAATTTTGTCATTTTTTTCATTCTTTTAGTTTTTTTTCAAATTCTTTGTTCCCATTATACTAAAACCAGCTAATTATAATTTAAGTAACTTTTACCTATCCATTTCTTGTCAATTGTTATATTTGTAGATGTTATAGAACTTTGCTTTTCATCCAAGATTTATTAATTTTAGGTTTCCTGTTACTGTATGAATATCATTAGAAAAGCAAAAGCTAAAATGACCTTTTTTGATACCATATTTAAAATAAGCTGCAATCTGGGCTTAAAAATTTCTTATTATTACAATAAATGATTAAATTCTCATTTACAACGGTAAGACAGCAAAACTCTTTTTACTATATGCAATTTTTCCCCATTACGTCCAATTTATATATCATTTATTTATACTTCGTGTTTAATAAGCATTTAAAATAATTTTGAATGTCCCGATGTATTTTTACTTACGAGATCGCAAAATGCGTTAATTGCAAACGTTAATTCAAAAGCCGATAAATTAATTTATTTGATGTTAATTTAAAAAATCTTATATATTGAATATATCTTAGTGAAAATTCATTTCACAAATGTCCTTTCGGAAAATATTACCTATGATTTCATGTGAAAGATTTTGTTATAAACTCCATTATAACAATTTTGGAGTACTTGCTTCGGACATTATTCCTAAGATCATTTAGTCATATAATAAGTTTCTGAATATATCGAAGCACTATTTTTCTCTCACGTAATTTTTACTTAAGTGAATCTGGCTAACAGGTGAAATTAAATGCCTTTCATAGAACAATTTGAATAATTTGTTTTGACGCCATTTTTAACCTTAATTATAAATTTTCCTGTTTGGAAATAAACTAACATGTAAACTTTTTTAATAAACGTGTATTGCCATGCCTATCCTTACTTCCGTGTTCTAATTATTAGCTCTTCGACAGATTCCGGTCACAATCAGCATATTCCCGCAGAAAATATGACTGCAGAAAGATGTATAACCGCTTTCAATCTTCTTGCTTCTCCGGCTTCTCAGTCACCCCGAGCATGCAGTGATGAAGACGTGTCGACGGTCGTCTCACTGATATCAACACGACCATCACTCATGATCCGACAAAATGTTAAAAAAACATGCATTTCCATCGACAGTACTAATAATAACAGAAACAGCACAACCAATACTAATAGCAATAATATACAGACATTGTTAACTAGCACAAGTCAGCGAATTGGTGCAGGTAACAATAGCATAAATGCGGAGCTTTCAGATAGGTTTAGTAGTAACAGTGAAAATTCTAGACTTGCTTCAATGAATTGCCATTCCGCTAGTCGTGAACAAAATGGCGAGCGTGCTCAAAACGAAATTTCCGTAGATATTGCAACCAATAGTGCTTCCTCTGCTTTAACTTTGACCTGTAGAAATAGTGCTGTCGTATCGCCAAATGGCGACCAATGCGGTACAATTACACATAGGAATAGTAGAAGCGATATAAGTTATCAATTCGACATGCTTGCCAGTCCACAAATATCAGCACTATGTGCCTCAGTCACAAATAATGCAGATTTGGTAAACAGGCAGAATATTGTATCTTTTAATCAAACTCCCCTTCTGGAGGGTCAGAACTCAAGTCATCGCACTGCATCACATGACCCGATTCCGAGGCAGTCTTTGGAGTCATCTTTGCCTAATGCTTCAGTTGTTGACATTCTAAACGTAGATAATAATGTCTTGTCAGTAAACAATTCTCAACAGGTCACTTTAGGCGCGCTTCCGCCGATCAGGCGAAGCACAGCATCAACTGTTCTAAGACAAAGTACAGCTCGACATGCATCACCGAACAGAACAGTCCGATATGTTAGTCCCTCTCTTCAACGGACGCCATTGCCAGTCATGGAAACTGATAGTCAGATCAAACGAGTAAGCTTTGAATATAATTCACTTTAACATTAACAGGTTTTTCATTTTCAATTCATTAGAAAATTACATTAAAATTTATTTATTTTCCAGTTAGTTTAGTACAAATATATGGAAAGATAAAGTTTACATTTTAATTTGCAATCTGTGCATAAAACTTTTTACTATGCCGTTGCTTGTATAAATGTTTATCCATTCAAATGCAATTTTTGCCAATTTGATAAAGCGATTTTCTACCATGCGATATGCCCATAGTTGGGGGCACATTGTAAAATAATTTACCACTTATTGATAGTCTACTAATACCTTATCCATTATCGATTTTCTTCCTTATATGTATTCAGAAAAACGATACAGATCGTATAAGTGGTTTGGTTATCCATTTACCTGATTGAATTAATTAAGAAGAAGAATGTCTTACATTGGACTATAACACATTATTCTTATTATTTGTACAAGATGAAACTGTGAACAAGCGATGGTGTCACTGGTTCCGTGACTCTGAAGCCGTCCTTACACTTCTTGTCTGGAAATTCTTGTCAAATAAGATTTACCGTTATTTTCCGAATTTTCGGGATTTTATTTCCTGTCCTATCTTCAGGGTCAACACCATACTCACAAACAAAAACAATTTGTGGCAAGTGTGTTTTTGCTAGGAGTATGGTGTGAACCCTGAAAGTGGGACTGTAAATGAGGTCCCGAAAATTCGGAAAAAAATCGAAAAAACTTCATCTACATTCATTTCAGGACAAGCAATGTAATGACGGCTGTAGTGTCACGTGACCATGGCAAATCCATCAATGAATTAAAAAAACAAGCCCTGCACCTGGAAATGTAAAGGAGTCAAGATTTTACCGACCTAGGAGTGCTGTCAATTGTCCCGGAACCATTAATTGTGATAGCAGCTCGAAAGATTACTGCACTACGCAAACGCAATTTCCTATTAAGGAATTTATCAAAACGAAGCGATGTTGTGTTTCGCATGATATTTTTATGATATCATCTGTGGACAAGATACTGTTAAAGCATATAAAGATATAACAGTATATATTCTTCTGATGGTGGCCATGTGGATAGAGCGATTTACAGCTATACCATTCGTCTTTTGTTCATGACTAAATATCATTCATTACCAGTAATGATTAGTTTATCCGTAATAAAAATTCAGTTGTGTAGAAAATGGTTTCTCATGTGTAAATTCGACCCGGATACCAAATACCCAACGTATAAATTTTTATGCAACAAAACTCCTGCTACACAAGCGTAAATGATGCGATCTGTGCAACTGAATAGTCTAGTTTCAATTTTTTACGCTCATACAATAACTGTTCACTGCGCTATGTGAGTCGGACTGGTGGATTTCTGAAAAAAGTGCACTGAAGTGCATTTTGGTCTAAGCACAGTTTACTATGTAGTGAATCTTTCCACAATAGCTGAGCACACTGTTTGTAAAGATCAAGCTCTCGATCTATTGAATACTTAGGCTTTTTGCAAACGAAAACACGATTAAAAGCTGCGCAAAGCAAAGCGGATGAATGCGAAATCCTTTATCCTGACATGAATAAACAAATAGTTTTTACACGATGTGAATGTAAACTAATGTGTGTGCCCTGCTTCCTGCATTTTTTTGTACTATGTATCATTTTATGGCATGTTAATCCAATTGTCTTTCCAAAATGGACCTTAAAAAGTGCCATATATTAGAATCGAGTTGAGTTATGGCAAAAGGAAAATGGTCTCTTTCTTACTGTCTACGTACCTCTTGTACAGCAAAATTTTATACATTAATACACCATTTAGTTCTCAATTAAAATTTTAAGTGGGTTGCTAATTTCAAAATTCCTCTTTTATATAAGTACCATTGTGCGAATTCTACGTTAAATTTATCAGATTTGCCAGCATCTCGTCTGGTTGGCGCTCTAAATATGACAGTAATTCTGCTGTTATCCTCAGCAAATTCATTTTGAGTTTTGCTTAGTCTAATTAACCATAATCATTTTCCGCGTCAACTCGTAATTGACAAAAAAAACATAAACTGGCCTTGTGAAAAGTTTTGTTGTGTATAAAGCATAAGAACTGCTCGTAAAACTCTTATCAATACACAACACTATTTAACTGTTTAAAATGCTCGTAAATTATCACGTACACACCTGATTGGTAAATCTTGCGACAGATTGAAGCGCGGGCTGATTGTGTTTGTTTTTTCGGTGCGCATAAGTCCACTGCTGCTGCTTACTCCAGACCAAATATACATCCGCACTATAAAGTTTCAATATTAAATAT
The DNA here is from genome assembly GCA_029291075.1 of Eudiplozoon nipponicum. Classification (NCBI taxonomy): domain Eukaryota; kingdom Metazoa; phylum Platyhelminthes; class Monogenea; order Mazocraeidea; family Diplozoidae; genus Eudiplozoon; species Eudiplozoon nipponicum. Next base: position 16,950 of record JAQBSW010009586.1, read on the forward strand.
AAGATAATTCGTTCTCCGCGAGTATAATAATTATCTATAATGACAACTTTTATATACGGTTTGTGGCAGATAACCTATATATATATATATATATATATATATATATATATATATATATATATATATATATATATATATATATATATATATATATATATATATATATATATATATATATGTGTGTGTATGCAATTGTGTATTAGGTATTGCGCACCTAGTAAAAAATTATTTTAAATATGACCAGAATGATAAACCAAAGTCAGCATGAACGGAAGGTATGACCCCATGCCGGAGTAACAGGTGTTCAGAAATAGTTGTAATTCTAAATTTTTATTAACTATAGCATACATTGAATTACATTATGTTGGTACCTAGTACCGGCTCGGCAACAACAGTGCTGGTACCATGGACCTTCTCGACAACCATAGTTGTGGTATCGGATATTGACACAATAGCCATCGCGTTGGTAAATTTTACAGACTTGGTAAATATATTATATATAGCAAGTTGTTTTTGAAGTCGCTTTTTCGAAGACATTATATGAAGTTAGCTTCCCTACTGCAGGTTTACACATTTGTGTAGGAAATTATTTCCTACATTCCTCGCCCTAATTTTTAGTACGTAAAAGGCGTAATACCTGCTCCTACTGATGCGTCGCCAGTAATCACGAAAAGAATGCGCACGAGATTAAAATTTCCATTCATGCTGTATTTTATTTATCCTTCCAATCATATGTTAAGAAATAATGACCGTCTAAAAGCAAAAATGAAGGCGAAAATGTGTCAATTTATGGAAACTTAAATGTTAAAAGCCTATCTTTCAAGGAATTGCGATATATAATCACAATGAGTCTAATACTTGGCTAAACTTTCAAATAACTACAATTTATTCTCGGCTTGGATAAGCCTTGCTATATTTAGTTCTCCTTTAATTAAAATTTTTTTAGCAATTGAGATTTCTATTTATGATCAAGAAGCTTTTTGGAACGGCCATTTAGCCTCTATGCGTAACTTGTTGCCTTTTTAAAAATATTAGCTATTTTATTAACTTCTACATTAATAACTTTTGGAAAAAAAGTTTAACCATTTCAAATAACAAGGAATTGCTTATATTAAATATCCATTACCTGGCTTCTATGAACATTGTTGCACACTAGTCCATTCCCAATTTATGTTTCTCAGTTTATAATAGCAGCATCTGTAAATACATTGGTCGGTTTATACATAAAATGGATTCAAATTGAAACTTTCCGTTTATAATAGAAACGACCTATTAAAAGATTCGTGGTTTTGTGCACAAATCCGCTCGTTGAAATTGATATTTCAAACGTAAATTCCTTTCTCCTTATTACGTGCACACGAGATTATACTTTCCGTTAATGCTGACTTTGGTTTATCTGTTTTATTATATTTGAACTAATCTATTACTAGGTGCGCACCAGCTAATATCCAATTGCATGTATACTAGGTTTCCGCAACAATATGTATCGAAGTATTATACATTTATTTCTTGTTTTCAGGGTGTATACGCCTACAGGAAAGCGAGTTTCAGATTCTGCACTATTTTCATTAATTAATTTGGTTTCATCTCTGTTTTTTTCTTTTTTTATTAATTTATTTCTATTGTAACATCTACACTTCCTGTACCATTATATCTTCAGATAATTCTACATGTACTAATCATTATCTATTTTTGCGCGCTGTCATCACCAAAACATTGGATATGCTTGAGCTGGCTTCCATCCTTAAACTATTAACTATAAATTTCTTGTTTAATACGAAGTTAGTGCTATATTTTGCATGACATTTTTCAAACAGATATGAACTTTCCGTGATCTCAAACCTGAAAAAATATCCTTGAATAGATGCATACACCTATGATCATTTATATGCACACGCACACACACATACATTGGATGATTGAACAAATAAACGCAAACGGAAGAACATAAATACGCCAAGACTATTAAGAAATCCATTTTAAAACAAAATTGTGTGTCGAAAATGAAGAAATGACGCCCAAGATCAATCTGTAGTTTATGTGTGAATCAGTTTTAGTGTACTCTAAAATATACGATTAAAGAAGGATGATTACGTTGGACATATTGTGTAAAAAAGCGGAATTATATAAAGAAATCACCAACAGTTAAAGAATATAATTTAGACGGAAACGGGAGATTTCAAATGAAGGTATAGTAATGTACGTCGTTTTTAATTAATCGTTATCTTCGCCCGCGCAAACAATGTTCATTTAATTATATAATACCACGTCCCCAGGTAGCGTGGTACTTGTTTTATAACGACAGGTTGAGGGTGGTTATTTGGAACTTTATATCTGAAAGTATGCTAAATCAGCTCCATCTAAGGGAAAATCTAACCAGAAAGTATAAGTTGGTATATAATTGATAATTGTGTGTGGGCTGCGGCAGAGTAACTGAGGGATTATAACAACAGATTCCGAAGTGCTCAGGTTCCAGCCGTGTCTGCGTAAAATTCTGGACAGTACGTAATGAGTACCCAATAAGGACGAAACTGGTCTACTAGATGAATTTCCTATTATAACTTATTCACTGCTTAGTTTATATTGACAATGTATGTACATAGAATTGCAGGTTTTTCTATCAAGATCGAAATCTTGATTTAATTGTTTAATTAATTAATTAATATATTGCACATGTTTTCTGTATGGTGCTCTGATGTTGATCATGAATGGTCGATGTACGTCAGTATGTGTGACTGACGGTAGTTTTATAATGTTTTACGACCTGTTAAATACAACTGACTGTTATCGCCATTCGCGCAAGCAATGACAGCTTAATTGTTTAACATATCTGCGCGTGGCGAATGTTGCAGAAAGGTAATGTTTGTGACAGCATAGTAATTGTGTTGCCGACATTTCCATTCAAGTAGAGTGTATGCGAGACATATAAAGATGGGAGCCACAAATATTATTGGACTTCCATTATATGTACATTTCGGTTTGATCTTTGCTAGTCAATTCTTCGTCTTGCTCTGGTTATGATCATGGAAGTTCGAAACGCGTCATCACGTGTTACTGACAGTAGTTTGGTATCTTTAAGCGTCTAGTTAAATAAAATTGGATTTGTGGATATCTCCAGCTTTCTCCAACTTTACTTAAATTATTAGTATATATGATTGTGTGCCTTAGGCATGGCGTATTTTATAACGAAATATCTCGTACGAGATCAGTTGATTCTCTGGACTGTGATTCATTTTTATAACACTTCAAGCAGTAGGATAGTGATATACACTACAACCGTTAGGTGTATTTGTTCAAGTCTTGTTAAGCAATAGGACAGTGCGATCAAATTAGAGTACGCATTTTATAGCAATATTATTTTTAATTTTAATCAAATCTGGCACAGGCAGTTTGCTATGACGATGAGATACACTATTCTTCGCGTACTCGCTTTCACCCTCTCTCTCTCTCTGTATATATATATATATATATATATATATATATATATATATATATATATATAGTCTCGCCTAGATGAAACAGTTAATGTCAACGCTGAGAAAATCTGCATAACGGATCCCCATCACATGAACTAACACAATAATGACGACCGAGCCCAGGTGACAGCACACAAACCTCTGTCAGTGTTTTTATTAGAATTGACCAGTTATTTCCGGCCTTCATCGGATTTTGCACTGTAATTTGCCACGTTTATCGTTCGAAATGTGTGAAGCCTCTGTAAAAGCGCAAGATTTCTTTTTGGAAGCACTTATTTTATGCAAGGCTGTCCAAAATTTGTAAATTATTCTGTAGCAGTTCAATTGGAATTTCCACTATTCCTTCAATATGCATTAATTAAACTAGGAGACCTCATGAAGTGTTATTTTAATTATACAGACTCAAATCACTGTTGAGTGAGCTTTTCCTGGATCCAGTAGCACGAATTATGCAATGGTGGTCCAACCTGACGGTTCATTGCCGGTTTTAAACCGCAAAAGTTCATAATGTATGTGCTGCTTGGCCCTGCCAATTATGGCTTTACTCTGAGCACACTAAGTGATCCGAATAAGAAATTCTAGGCTCTACAAATTCAAAAAAAAGTTTATCGCACGAAAGTTAACGAAATCACGAGTGAACCCAATATCAATAGTGTGAAGATGCGTGGTGGCGCAGCCAATTGCTTGAAATTAATCGATAAAAGCGTCTATGAAATAAACATATATTATGCAGTCTCATCGTCAGTATATATCTCCAAAAGCACGGTTATTTCGTAATGGCTAATTGGTCCCTCATCTTGCGAACATTATAAGACGATTTGCTGTCCAGAATCAGATACCTGCTGGTGCTCATAATTACGGTTATTCGGAAGTGGTTGCGCATAGCTTCCTTCAGTCTGTACAGGACAAGATGGTGTGTGCGGTGCAGATATCTGAAGACTATTTCCAATTTACTTAGGAATACTATTCCCTCAATACTACAAATAAATCCTGTCAAAAATAAATGGACTCCGCTGGACCCGATTTACACTGTACTGCAGCAAACCTTGGCAATTTCTTTAATTAAGCAACCAAAAATAAGATGAAAATTCTCTATTATTTCTGTTAATGCTACAGCAAAAAATCAGTTTCTGTATTTCATCTTTGTTGTTCTACCGGCTGTGGTATATTGTGAGGAAGCCTGTGTGTTTTCCATAACGGACAAATTTACCTAATTGGACGAATTTGTACCTTTTTATCAAACCACAAAAAAATGAAACTATATGATGTTTAGAATAGTGCTGGTTATGATGATTTGGATCACCAAAAGATAACATCACCGACCTGAGCGCGCAGTTTCAGTCGAAGATATTTACTCATTTGGGCATTAATCTTCGGATAGGGCATCTTTGTGCTGCGACTTATCACCCTCATACTAATGCGACGGATTAGTGTGAACACCGGATGATGAAAGATGTCACGCAGTGTTAGTGCCACGGATACCTTGGTTTGTGGCAAGACAAAATAAATTTAGTTAAGCGAGCCATGCGTTTTATATTATCAACATCTATGGGTGTTGCTCCGTCAATCATTATCTATGGAGTTCTAATAAGTTGGCCAGAAAATCCGTAAATCCACGGTCTCAGGGACACTTCATTGTATCAGTTATTCAGGAGCACTGACAACAGCTAACTCAGGCTTTATGTTCCAACCCGTGAAAGGCCTATGCCCAACGACGTGCACGCATCCACCTATGTTCCGGGAACTTCATCGTAGTGGCTGAGTGTGAGAAAACAATGCCACACACTGCTAGTGATTTTCTGTACCGTACGGGAAAGGCAGATGCGGAGCACAACGCCGCTTTTTATCTTAATACACGACGGATCCCGCGCTTTGGTACTTGATCGAATAAGGGTTCCGTGACTGCCATTTGAGAAGTTTAAGTGTCTTTGAGGCAAAATTTGAGGCTGAGAACTTGCCAGTGGTTCTATTTATTGTTCATGTAAATGCAAGAGAATTGCCATTAAAGAAACGCAAGATGGAAAACGGAGAGGCATCAAGATAATGCTGGAGGCAGTTGATTAGTCTTATACATTAATAATTTAAAAAAACATTATTACGAAAAAATTTTTTGATAATGGAGCTCGCTGTTTAAGAAAAAGCTCCTATATACAACTATGCTTAACAAAACAATTTTAAAGTCAAACCGCGGCTTCTAATTCTTAAATCGAATAACTGGTTCTTATGTTGGCGAGAAAGATTAATGACTTAACCGGATATTTGTCAAATATGAAGTCCCGTTTAAAGGAAACGATTATTGCTACCACCGAAAGAATCTGATTAAGGGACCCAAATCAAATGTGCAAACATAATGGTACTAATATTCAGTTAAAGCCGCATAATGAAGCCTATGCGAAAAATATTACCTTGCGTGCCTAATTATATATATATATATATATATATATATATATATATATATGTATATATATATATATATATATATATATATATATATACTCGTGCATTTATTGAACTTAGTTTTCTAAGGTCAATTACTTTGCTGTGAAATTCTAGCATTTTAATATCACACATAACACAAAGATGTTTAAGATTACCATTCCCCTTTCATTACATTTATTCTGTGATCCTGGAAATAATCAGAAATAAACAGTATTCTTTGCTGAATTTGTTAACTTTAATTTTATTCTTTCATTTCAAATGCCTATTTAAAATAAGAATATTTGATACATTTGAACCATCATCACAGCCAGATTATATTCCTTCGTTTCTTCAAAAAACTCATTTCAATTAATTATTGCTATTTTCTTTAAAGTCGTAATTGGTTGACTTCTTAATTTGAAGCGAAATTTCATTATCTTTCCTTCGTTATCCTAACTAGCTAACTTAACCTAACAAAAGAACCCATCCGGACGTAGGAATATTTAAAATCGCGCGTTCCAAACTTTTTCACCTTTATCAAATTTCTTATTCTTTCTTTTATCATCCTCGTGTCTATACATAGAAGGTAGTTTATTTCATCTTTTTGATATTTATACCTTTCTCCTCGTTGTTTAATAAATATAGCCCGTATAATTGAGCTATATTGAGTATCAAATGGTGAATACACGTCTGCTATTGCGCAACACACCATCGAAACAACGCACGTATGTTCTCCAGACGTAGCATTCAAAGTAATTACTAAATGCAGAAACAAAAGGGAGCTAGCCACATACGAAGCCTTATGGATAAACAAATTGCAGCCGGATTTATGTAAGCAGAAGAAGCACGTACAAGCATTGAGTTTGAACTGGATGTGACGCACGCAATTTGATTGGTTTCTATTTTTCACACTCGTTTTGTTCACATATTTCTATCTTGTTTTGCTTTCCAATTTATATATAAAGATATGTTCATGAGTAGATATTTGAGAAGACCATGAGAAAGAAAATTTTCTTATATCTGATAAAATTTCTTTTTGTTTTTGCACATAAGAAGGGTACAATGAAACTGAATTTCATTTGTTGTTGCCTTATGACATGGCAAATTCATTAAAGTAAACTGCAACAATGCTTTTGTAATTTAGAACCGATTTGCCTTCGAAAATTTAAGTCAACGGTCTTGATATAAAAACCTTACCTATTGTGTGTATACATTTGTCAGTATAAACTAAGTATTGTATATTGTGGAAAATGCCATTTATTCATGTGCGGTATGGTGGTTCAGTGGTTAGTAAAACATATTCCCAAGCAGACGTGCCCATATTGGAGCCCTAGACATTACGTGATTAGCTCCCAATAAGGACGAACCCTGTTTAGTGGATAAATTTCCTTTGCCACACTATAAAATACCTATTTTTTTACTCATAAAGGTATGTACATAGTGAGTCAGAGTTTCAGATCAAGATCGTAAACTTGTTTAAAAATAATTTGTATAACCATCCGCATAACCAATGTTCGTTTAATTATTTACGTCAACGATCTAATTTCAGTTATTTTATGGAGGCATTTTTAAGTTAGCATCGAATTTTCCTCTGTGCCATTTTTATTGCAAATTTCTAGCGAAGTAATCTTATTGACAACTGGTATTTTTAGCAGAATTTACGATAAGAGGTAGTTTTTACGTAAAACGATACAATGCAAACTGCAGTGAGGCTGTATTTCTAATAGCAGCTTGTCTAACATCTGCCATGCCAAAAACAGCATGAAGTGAAATTTTAATCTCGTGCACATTTTCTTCGTGCTTACTGACGACTCATCATTAGGAGCCGGTATTACGCCCTTTACCCACAATATATTCGTTTGAGGAATTTGGGTTAATAGGACGGTACAATCTCCTATGCGAATATGAAAACCTGTAGTAGTGAAGCTTACTTCATATAAAGTCATCAGTAATGCGATTTTAAGGCTAACTCATTTTAAACAATAAATATCGAATTTGCATCGGATACCAATACTAGGGGTTTGCGTCAGTACCCGAAATGGTACATAACAACAACACTATGGTTGCCTAGTCGTTACATGGTACCAATATGATGGATTTCAATGTATGCTAAATTTTACTAAAATTAATAATTACAACTATTTCTGAACACCTGTTACTCCAGCACATCCATACAATCTGGCCTTAATCGATATTAGTTATTGCATTTCGCGGCAATCATGACAGTATTCCATTAAATATGTAACAGTTAGGTATTGTTTCCAGCTGAGAACTAAAATATATACATTTATGCATTAGGTTCTGCGTATCTATTAATAAATTTGTTAAAATATGACCAGAAGGAAAAAAGACAGGATGAACGGAAAGTATAACCTCGTGCAAATTCGTTTCATATTTTATAGTGAGTTAGCTTTGAAGTCACATTACCGATGACTTTATATGAAGTTAGCTTCCCTACTGCAGGTTTACACATTTGTGTAGGATATTTTACAGTTCTTTTTTCCCACATTCCTCACTCAAATATATAGTGGGTAAGGGGCGAAATGCCGACTCCTACAAATGCGTGCCAGTAAGCATGAAACGAATGTGTACGACATTATACTTTTATTTCATGTTATCTTTGGTTAATTATTCTGGTCATATATGAACTAATTTTACTGGGTGCCAGTATGAATGGATTTTATTGTTAGCAGGTGTTCAGAAATAGGTTTAATTCTCAATTTCGGTGAACTTTAGCATAAATTTAAATCAGTTGTATTGGTACCATGTACCGACTCGGCAACTATAGTGTTAGTACCATGTACCCTTTCGGTACTTTAATGTTGGTATCAGGTACTAAAACAATAGCCATAGTGTTGGTATCTTTTACAGACTCGGTATATATTATGTATGCTGAGTTAGCTTTGAAGTCGCATTGGCGATGACTTCATATGAAGTTAGCTTCCTTACTGCAGGTTTACACATTCGTGTAGTAGATTTCGTAGTCCTATTTTCCCACATTCCTCACCCAAATATGTAGTGGGTAACGGGCGAAATACCGCCTCCTACAAATGCTTGCTATTAAGTTAAAAACGGATGTGTTTGGGATTATGCTCTCAGTTCATGTTGTCTTTTGTTTATCCTTCTGGTCATATTTGAAATAATTTTTTACTAGGTGCGCAATACCTAATACATAATTGCATATATATATTTGTTCTGCGCTACAAACAATAGCTAACGGTTATATATTCATTTAGTTCTTTTCTATGACGGATTTTTATTTGCAATTTATAAGCTTCTCTGCTGAAGACGTAGAATTAAAAACACTGGGTTTGAGTTGCGTCTCCGTCTTAGATAAAAATTACAACTAAGGACTATTTATTAGCGTCCCCTACTTAAAATCCTAAGGAAGTTTCTATGCTACATCATGATGGTAATGTTGATAATGGCAATGATTATGATGGTTATGTCAATGTTAATATTGAAAATTTCCGCAGTGTTTATTCTGTGCATGATAATGGTGATGATCATGATAATTATCATGAAGTTGATAATACTAAAAATGATTATTTTGAAGATTATTATAATTATTTCGATGATGCGGATGATATTGTGAATGACAAATTTATTATTTATAAAGTTTGTGATGATGATAAGTATAATAATGTTGGCAACAATGATTATGACATAAATTACGGTAATGATATTTTTTTAAATAATGACGATGACAATTATGATGATATTAATAATAACGTGGGTAATGCTAGAGTCAATGAAGGAAATGGTCATGTTGTTGATGATGTTGATTTTCTTGATGGTGATGCTTTTCCTGGTATTGAAGATCATGACAACGATAATAACGGTGATGAGAATCACCAAGATTCAGATGAGAATGATGTTGATAATAACGATGTTAATGACGATTATGACAATTTTGTCAATGTTGATACAAATAATATTGTCAGTGATGATTCTGACATGATGATGGTGACGATCGTGATGTTGATCAAGATGGGGAGGATAATAAAAAGGTAATTTTGATGATTATTATTATAATAATCATGATGACGATGATAATGTTTAGGATAATTTTGATATTTATGATATTGACGATGGTGACAGGGATGATAATGTGAGAAACAATGATTGTGACTCTGAATTTAATCATAAAAACAACAATAATGATGACGATAAAAATGATGATTTTGATACTATTCGTGACATTGATAATGATGTTTTTAATATTATTGATAACATTGGTAATGATGCAAATTTTGATTTTGTTGATCATGATGATGACTACGATGTTGGTGATAATATTGATGGTGACGATGATGATGGTGATGGTAGTTATGGAGATGATGTTGATGATGATAATGATGTTGATTATTTTGGTGCTGTAGATGATGGTGATGGTTATGACAATTGTACCCAACGTTAGTACTAATAATCATGACAGGGATAAGGATCATGTTGGTGATTATAATGGACATCATAAAATTAATGGTTATGTTAAAGATGATGAAGACAATGATAATGGTAAAGATAATGTAGATAATTTGTGTTGGCGATTTTCATAAGAATGAAAATGTTGGCAACGATGATTATTGCGTTGATGATGATAATATCGAAAATAATAATGACGATGACACTGACGATGATGATTAACTATAATGTTGATAATTATGATGATAACGACGCAAATGATGATTTTGTTGTTGTTGATAATGATGATAATGTGGTGATGCTGATTCTGACTATAATGGTAAGCAATGAGCATGATGCTGATAATTATTATCGTGATAATCTTTTTATTGGTGATGAAGATGATGATGTTGGTGGTGGTGACGATTATATTAATGTCAGCAAAAATAATCATGGTAGGGATGATTCTGGACACGATTATGTTGATGATCATGATGAAGAGTATGATGGTGATGATAATGAATATAATTAAGTTTATGATGATTATTATAAAGATGATGACGACGATAATAATGGTAATAATAATGTAGATATTTTTATGCTGGCCATGATCATAAGGATGATAATTTTGGCAACAATGATTATGGCATTGATGATGATAATTTAAAAAAGTAATGACGACACTGAAGATGAGGACGCTTACATTACTTATAAGGTTGACAATGATGTTCATAATGACGCAAATGTTGATTTTGGTGTTTTTGAAAATGATGACAATTGTGATAATGCTGATTTTGACTATAATGATAAGCAATTA
>JAQBSW010009587.1:0-28063 GCA_029291075.1 Eudiplozoon nipponicum
GCTTATGGTTATCCAAAATACATCTTATCAGGAGACATTTAACTTAATTTGATATCAAATTTAGACCATCCATATAAAATAAATTAGTATGCATACATTGAAGGGCTAAAAATGTAGTAACTACTGAACAGTAACAGTTTTCGTGACAGAAAACTAACAATTGAACAGTTATGCTTGAGGTCTACTATTGGGTCGACATACGGTTTCGAGTTCAAATAGGCGGTATATATATATATATATATATATATATATATATATATATATATATATATATATATATATTAAAACATATTTTGAACTGGTAATATAGCAGAAATATGTCAGGACGAGCTTAAGTTAAAGTCTTTTAAAAAAAATTCGTTTCGTGTTTATTGGAGACTTATCAGTTGGAGCGAGAATTACGCCTAAAACCCGCAATATTTTCATCAAGTAGCTTCGGACTAATGATCGGTGAATCTCCTATACATAAGTGTAGGAAAACAATTGGGAAAGCATTTTTATATAAAGTTTTTAGCAATGTGACGTTCAAAGCCATCCAACTAATTATATAATATTTACCGAGCTTGGAAAAGGGTAAATACACTACGATTTTAAAGATATGCTAAATTATTTAAAAATTGAAAATGCCAATCATTCTGAAATTCTGCAACTTAATCAAATTCTTAAGAAAATATCTTATTTTAGTGTTAATCATGTAATCCTTAAATCAAAAATATAATATTTCTATATTTTTGATGGCTGACAGCTAATACTTTTAGAATTATGTACCTTGTGTAACTTGCACAAATACTTCATAAATTCTCAGAACGTTATTAAAAAGTCATTTTAAACAATGTGTACACACACACAAACACACAAACACACACACACATATATATATATATATATATATATATATATATATATATATATATATGCATGTATGAATGAGTTTCGTGCTTACTACTGACTCATTATTAAAGGACTATTATATAGCACCTTTAGATTCAATAATGGAATTCAAGATATCAAATCGTTATGAAAATTCAGTAGTACTATTATTTACGCTAACATTAAAAAATAAATATATTATTTATACATTATTTAATTATTCACGAAGGCGAATGTCTGTCATCTGTTTGGTTCAGAAATTGTAATTGTTGCTTAATTTCACAGTAGTAAAAGATAAAATTAAAAAAATGATGCATTATACGCGTTCCTTAGGTTTCGTAGTGAATTGCATGGCTTTTAACCAAATATTTTTTGTTTCGATCCTACCATTAACCAATGTGAATATACTGAGGATTGCCTAATAAAGCCGAATTTATCCTCTTATAAATTGATTGTATTTCTTACCGTTTTTAATGTTTGAGAAGTATTAATACTGAATTTATAAAACATGGATACCATTTGTAAATATAATTTTCTTTTAAAAAATGATAGACAACAAAATTGTCTAATGTGGTCAAGTGCACATAAGGTGTAGCATCTGCCTAGTTTCATTTTTCTGCGCATTAATGCAAAATACTTTGCTAGCATTGCAATATATCATTGTTATTTCTGCTTCTTAGATCATGCATATTTAGAAGTTGAAGCGTTGAACTCACACAGTTATGATGTTGTAAACTACTTCTAAGAATTGGATCATCAACAAATTTTTTTACAATGGAACAGATTGATAATCTACTTCAATTACCTTTAAATTTAATAAATGCACTCTGCAATTTTATAAATAGAGTTTTAAAGAATGGGAAATTACCAATTGATATACTATCGATAGAATAATCTCTATTATCCCTTCGTTTTTTTGAAGATAATAGAACGATTGATACTAGATCATTTAGAACGTATGTAGCCGGCTGATTTTGATATATGTCAACATGGCTTTACGAAAGATAGATCGACAACTACTAATATGCTTTCTATGTGGAAACATGTAATTACATTAGATGAGAAAAATTTAGATGCATTAATTGTATTTAAAGATATCTCAAAAGCTTTTGACTCTATATCTTTTGATGCTATTTTGTATGCGATTAATTTATTGAATACTGATCCGAATATTATTAGATGACTTAGATACTATTCATATAATAGAAGAATGAGTATTCAAGTAAACGACTTGATATCAGAATCAAAAAGAGTAACAAATGGAATTCAACAGGGATCAAGTTTGGGGGCAATTTTATTTAGAATCGTATTTGCACATTTAGAAACTAAGATCCTTAAAGGTCGAGTTTGCAAATTCGCTAATGATTTAAAAATAATCTTTCCAATTGGTCCAAAATATGTCGAATTCTCCAAAATAATGTGACACTAGATTTGTATGATTTAAGTAGATATTTGATAACACCAGGGCTGAGAATAAACAGTAAAAAGACGAGAGCTTTAAAAATAGGTAACAGAACAGAATTTAATCATGATTATTTTCATCATGCTGTGATTAATAACGTTTTTGAGATTAAACTTATGCAAGAAATAAAGGATTTAGGCATAACTATTCAATGTACAGTTTCCGCTGAGAGACATATTGAAAGGATAGTAGGCAGTGCCAAGAACAGATGGGCACTAACAAATAGAAATATCTTATCGAATGACATAAAATTTAAAATGCTTATAATATGGATTAGACCGATACTAGAATATGCTGTCATTACTTGAAATTCATTAAAAAAGGGTTTGTCCAATAAGATAGAAGCTGTAGAAAGACAAGTTGTGAAACAAATTAGTCCTATCTCCTGCTTTATATACGCCATTAGATTACAGTTTGTATCACTGCAAACTTTATGGTTTCGGAGGATGTGCTATTGTATAAAAGTTTTCCATTTGAACTAGTAGACTGGTGCCTATATGAATTAAAAAAAAAGAGTCATGAAGTTGGAACTAGATCTGGACATTGGGCCATATCTCCTTCTTTGGTGGGGAATGTTGCCAGCAAATTATTCTCTTTTTCAAAAATTTACAAAATTTACAATCAATTGCCAAAGGGGCTTAGAGAAACGCCTCCATCTAAGATGTCTTTTAAATGTTTTTTCTACTGAACTAGAAAAAGTCTACAATCCTGCTGATATTTTTAATTTTGATTATGATAATACTTTCTCATGGTTGAATAAATGACAAGGATAATTGTTATCAGCAGCATAACTTCTTGAGATTTTTATCTCCAAGTTTTGTATTAATAAAATTGAAATATTATGTATTATATCATCATGTTAGTCAACAATACATACAATTCATTGCTAGTCATGTTTCTCATTGTTTTGCATAATGTTACACTCGAATTATACCTTAATTTTTCCTATTTATGATGATGAATCTATCACTTTTTACAGCCGAACTTTCTGATGTTGATATATTGTACAGTGCAACTAGTGAGATTTACTTATCTACATGGGATTAATTGCACAAATTTATGTGATGTTATATCTTTTTTATATTGTAAATTTTCCAATACTATTATTTGATGGAACATGTGTGGTTTGAATCCGAATAAAGATATTCTATTATATTCTTGCCTACACAGATAACTGGATAACGTTGTGAAATGAGATGGGTGGTTAAAAACGATAAACAATCATTAAAATATTTCAGCTATTATGGAAGGATGCTTTGGAAGGCGGAGTAGATTAATTGACAAAACAATAATTTTGGAAAATAAATATTGAGTACCGAAAGGGAAACGTTACGCGATTAGTGCCTAAGGCAAATATTTGACGCAAAGTATGCAGTGAATAATAGTAGAACTAATGAATGAAAAATTTTCATACATTATAGTAAAAGAGAAAGGATCCAGTAAACCGAAGCCAATTAAAATTTTCAAATAGGTTGGCTTCGATTTTTTCGGGTACTCATAAATATATTTCAAATTATAATTAGGTCAAAAGCTATACCAAATTAAATAAATCTAGAAGAAGGACTAATAAAAGAGTTTAAGTTGATATAAGAATAAATATGAAAAGAAATAGGAAGCTTTGGTGGTTTAGTAGATATGTCGCTATATTCTGATCCAAAGGCGCTCTGGTCCAAGTTTTGGTGAAGGAAATTCAGGTCGAAACCGGTCTAGTTTATGTATTTCAATTACTATGGTTCGTATTTATTAGCCTATAACGTCAATATATTTAACCAAATAATAGAAATTTAATTATGTGTAAATAAAAGTAACTATATATATATATATATATATATATATAAATATTTATAATTAGGAAGATAAACACATAATTACCACATTTCAAATCGTGTTTGCAATCAGATATTTGGCCAAGACGATTACTCAAGCAGCGCAGAAAAAATAATCAGAAACCAACGTATAAAAGTATAAGCCGCTTATTGCTTAATGCCATCGAGGACAACCAATCAAAACTGCAAGATGTTAAGAAAATCATTCAATCACTGGTTTGCCAACTTGCAAGACAGAACGACAGCGAATACACTGCTTATAACGCGAAGATAGAAACGTTGATGAAAAAAACACTTTGGCATTAATGTGCTTTTTCTTCCTAATTAGAAATATACTGTTTAATATTTGAAGGCAATAGATAAAAGTGTAATTTACTTTTTGATTAGCTGCGCTACGCCTGTATCCTGTGTTTTTGTTTGATCTGGATAACCGCGAGTAAAATTTGAATGCTTTCTTCCAAGATATGTTAGCAGGTTAAATATCTTGCCCTTTATTTTTGGTTTATGATTAATTAAATATTTGACCAGTAAGCAGTCTACGATTGTAAAATTGCGAAAGGACATACTATTTTCTCGAAATGAATTTCTAATTTTATATGGAGTTTATCAAAAGCCTATCTGCCTTTACTATTTAATATTATAAATGTGGATAAGCGTTTCCCCAATGGATAAAGTAGAAACTGTCTACGTAGCATTTTCCACTGGGTTGTAAAAGCATAAAATAAAACCATTAAAGTTTTAGCATTTTCTTAAAAGATCATGATTAATTTCCTATATAATCTCCTTTGCCTATAAGCTTATCAAATAATGCTACTTTTTGCTAAACTTATTCCACTCTAGCATAGTGAATTGAGAGTTATCTAAAAATATAAATTGAAATTTTTTTCTCTGACCAAACATATATAGAGCTATTCTCGTATTCTTTAATATTGGATTTACCCACAATTCCTTTCAGATTATAATATTAGAGGAGTCATTATTACTTAAATTTTTTACGTAATTAAAATTTAACGAGAAAATTAACTTTGAACAAGTAAAATGAGGTCGACACATTAAACTAAATACATTAAACTTCAAAATTCCTTGTAAATAAAATATTTAAAGAAGAGTAATTGTGGAATATTTCACTTACCGAAATAGATCGTGCAAACACATTGGACTGTATTTGTTGACCTGTACAGAACGTTCCACGTCAAATATTCGAGCCTTACTAGAAATTCGCATTTTTCCAAAAAGTACCAGCATAATCAACCAAGTTATACTTTATTTAATTTGAACTCCTTGAAAATTGATTATCCAAATTCATTGTTACGATTCATTAGATAAAAAGTATTTTGCATACATGGCAATTAGGTCTGTAAAATTTCCCCCCTTTTGCAAATTTGTCTGTAAATAAATAATCTATTTTCAATGATCATTTGTGATAGCAGTAGATTAACTAGATCGGAATCATGTAACCTACTGAATGTTTTCCATGGTCATATATTGTATTTTAATAAGCAATATAATTCACCATTCAATTTAATTTCGAATAATCTCAATGTTGACATATGTATTCTTTTGATTTTATATGTTACTTTCTATTTTATGCTCCCAATATTTTATTGCATTATAATTTTTCTTTAAATTTTGAAATATTTAGGCAAGCCTAAATGATAACATGCAAGGAGACAACGCAAATTAAGTAATTCATAGTGTATTAAATAAAATTTCATTTCCTCTCTTTGTAGAGTTTGCTGCCTCGTTAACGCTAGAAAATTGAACTCGTAAAAATTCAACGAAGCAGTATGTATTCATTTTAATAAATAATAGTTTTCAAACATTAACTCGGGACATTAGCAAATTTTAAGCCCAAACAGAGTCAGACCACTCAAAAACAAAGCATTATGGTTCAACAAATTGAATTGTATAAGTGATGGAAGAATTTCTGTGAAATTTTTATCGAATGAAACGACTAGACCATCGTAATATATTTATTTGACAAAGAATCGTGTACTTAACAACGAAGTCTGCTAAAATCAAGCGAACAAAAACAAAGGATTAGCGTTTGACATCAATTTTGGTAGTTTTTGCGTGGGCGTAATATTTACCTTGCAAATCCAAGTTAGACTTTTTTTACTTTTCAAGTGCTGAAGCACTAAAACAAATCTTTGAACGTAGGACATAGATTTACTTTTGGTCAAGACTATTTCACATGGCGAAACTGTTTTAAAATACAAAAAAGACTATTAGCATATTATTAATATGCGCGATTTATATTAAAAAATATTATTTATGCTAAATAAATTTAAAATGTTGAGTGTATTGTGTAAAAACCCAAATGTTCAATTAATAGGAAAAAAAATGTTTGAACACACACTTTATATGCCAGTAAGAGTGTACTAATTAGAAAATTAATTAAAAGTCGCCTTCTTTCAAAGCAAATCAGTTTATTACTTCCTGGTTTGTTTATACTTGTTAAATTAACAATTATTTCTCTTTATTTCAGTCCAAATTGTTTTGTTACCGACAGGAAGCCAAAAGGAACGTAAAGTCAAAAATGAGTTCGGCAGACTTAAATGTCGACAAGTAATGATTTATTTATTTACACAGAACTAAGTTAATTGATGTTTTCCCACACACTGGTAGGACGCCATAATGATTCATCGTACATTCTAAGCAGTTATAAAGAAAATATTTTAAAAGTAATTCTCTTAGATAAGGAGTAAGTTAATGTCTTACTTAACTTAATACTTTGACAGATAAATGAATTCATTTGATAATTTATTAAAATTACGTAGTATATAAAAGAAAATGCCTGCCTAATTTTTCAAAGGTTAAATTCAATTTTGACAAGCGCGAGTTCTCAATAAGCCTTAGCTTTGGTGAGTTATTTTCGAGATTTTTCTCTTTAAAATGGATTATTAATATTTAGGGAAACAAACCACATTCATAATTTTACAAATCAAGATTAAAACTAATTTAATATTGCACAGAAATCCCATTTATATTTTATGCAGAAAACAGTAAACAAGACTACGTGCAACGAACTTTTCCACAGTCTAATCTAAACAAGTTGCAAAAAGGTATACAAACATATAAATTTGTCTCAGGACTTGGTTACTTTCAATTTAAAATATTTCGTCGAAGAAGCAAGAATGTTTACAAAATATTTTTTCATTTTATTTAGCATTTTAATCCAATAATTGGAAAACGTTTTGCCGTTCAAAATAAAAAGCTGTTCAAACTACTTTTGTTGAGAATTTATTTGACATTTGAAGGTAATAAAAAATACCAGTTATGGCATAAATGGTAACAAATGTATATGCCGAAATGTGCTACGAATTGTACGTGCCACGTTCCACACTATCATGCAATGTGTCTACGACTAGTACAAGTTTTAGTTTTTAAAATAGGTATATATTTACGAATAAGCTAAAAATAGAAAATCGGAAGCAGATTATTTTCCGGGAACTATTAACAAATTGTCAGTTAGCATAAAATAGGGACGAAAATAAGTTAAATCTTTGTTCACAAGACGTCTAAATGCCGGGAAATTTGTCAGTGAAATCTAAAGTGCCGCATCATTATAATAGAACTTCTGTTAGTTACGGCCAGGAAAATTTACTAACTGGCTTCTCCGTTAAAATAGCAGGCATCAGCATCCATTGTGATTAACACTCGAAACAGAGTTTTAGCAGTTGACAGATGCAAATTATAGAAACTTTTCTGGAACCCACTTTGATATAGGTAACCGGTTAATCCAAAGTCTTGAAGCAAGGTTTTCTAATAGTTTTCGACTACTACTGCTACCACACCAAGGTCAATATTTTAGCGATTAAATTTTCTCGCGTTTTGTCAGGCCAATGTCGGCTAACCATCAAGAAGCATTTATTAAAAGCACAAGTTATGAATTTTCCCATACCATCAGCGTCGCATCTAATCAAATTACGCTGATTGCCTTAAATGTGCCTCAAATGACTGCTTATGAATCCTGCTTACTATGTTAATTAAGCTACGCATGAGGATGTATGAAATTATTGGTGTTCGAAAATCAGCGTTTTAACCTGAAAAAGTTATTTACAAATTCATTCACTTAATCATGCTATACTATACCTCTCGGAACTAAAGACATTGGTACGTTGATTGCGATGAATATTTATTGAAGAAAACATTCAAATACTCTTCTCCGTGTTAAAGTAACAATTTCTGCAAATTGATGGAATGGAAAATAATTTTGAGCACATGTCTTACAAACGTGCACTGTAGTTCGCAATTTCAATCGTCTGATTGCCCAATTACAGACATTTTCTAAACAAGTGATAATTTAGGGGAGGGTTAAAATTATGCGAGAATATAGCAACCTTCGGGATGTACTAAAGAATTCAACTTATCTCAGCCTTGTTAACAGAGATTATTTTTTAATTCTTCGTGTGATTGATTCACGTCTACTTTAATTTATGCATGTATGTAGTTATATAGAGTAAAATTGGAAATGATGTTTTAATAAAAATGTAATTCTTCAAAGCAGAAATAATTTATTTTAATTTTAGTCCAATTAATGTTATCTGGGAAATATATTTATGCAGTTTAGAAACTGAAACCATTTTCAATGCTCACTATTTAAAAAATCTTAAATATTTGACGAAGACGAATTTAAATAGAAAATAAAATATGAAAGCATGTCAATGCGAATTTTGAGTGCATAAAACATGTTTTCGCATAAAAGCGAACTTTATCACATTAACAAATCAACAAACCACTATTCGTAAATTAGAATTGGAAATAAAATAAAATTGTTTTCAGTTCACTACTTCAAACATCAACCGAGTTCTAGTCTAAAATATTTCCATATCAGGTGCCAACCTAAAAAAAAAAGGATTTCAAAATAACCTGATCTGTTTTTTGGAGAACAAAGATTGAGTTCCGTTTTTGCTCGTTGCTGCCATTGGCAGCAGTCCTCGTCTTTTTAAAATAATCACATGTTTTAAAAAACAAACTTTTGGAGCTCGGGGCCAGAAGTCTTATCTCGTAACCAAGGGTTCATGATTTAGAATTCCATCTGAGACAAGTAAACGTTTGACTTATACAATTAAGCAATAATTGATTGCGAGGGTGGTTGTAAAAATTCTTTAAATCAAGTTTGCGAACTTGAAGTAAACGCCGTTTCCATTGTATCCAGCTTTGATTTCCATATATATTCAATGCGGTTTGATCCTCGATAATCAGTTTACCGTCGTACTCTGATGATAATCATGGAAGGTCGAAATGCGTAAGTGCGTTGCGCTTGGCGATAGTTTTGTTATTTTGTTCGACGACTGGTTAAATACAATGGGAACGGTGTTTACTCCATGCACGAAAACTTCATTTAAAGAACATTTTGAATTATTTCATTAGCTTGATTTTTTAAACTTGTGATTTACGTTGGACATGTAAAGCCTGACGCAAATATCTGCTGAAATAACTCACACTATACAATTCTTAGTTTATACTGACATATGTAAGTCATTAATGGGTCAGGTGTTTTATATGAAGACCGCAACCTTGATTATAATAATTGTTATCATCACCCGCGGAACCAATTTTCGTTTAATACAAATGTTCAATTCAATACCACTTCCCATGTGTAGTGTGGTGTCTGTTCAGTAATAACAGATTGGGGATGGTTAGTTGGAACTTTGAGTCTAAATGGATGCCATACGAGCTCCACCTAAAGGAAAAATAGACTAACCAAGTTACATTAGTTAGTATATAACTGAAATTTGTGTGCAGTGTAGTGAGCGATAGGATGGCTCAGTGGTTAGAGCACCAGATTCCAAAGCGGACGTGCCCAGGTTTGAGTCCTGTCCGTGGCAAATTCTGGTCAGTACATGATGAGTTCCCAATAAGGACGAAACCGGTCTACTGGATGTATTTCCTTTTCTACACTATACAATTCTTAGTTTACACTGACATATGTAAATAATTAATGGGTCTGGTGTTTATATCAAGACCGCAACCTTGATTATAATAACTGGAATGCAGCCTGTGCTTATCACAACACAGATCAGGTAATTTGATAAATCCAGCTTTGAAAATTTTTTATTCCTTTTTATTGAAAATAACTCCGTTAAATGCTTCACTTCAAATTTATCGCAAAAAATCTATAAATTGGCCAGTAACTTACATTATAGAAGGCCCAATTTTTTTATCTCGATAGACCTAAATCAAAGATAACTGAGAATAATTATAAAACAGGACACACGGCGTATTACAGAATTATCTAATTTAAAATAAAATTCCAACAGTAAAAATTAAAATTAATGACGACCAACCTCATCAGGATATTATAATCGACTTATCATATACATTTAAAGCTAACTATGCACAACTGCGCAATTTTAAACAGAGAAACTGCATGAAGGTATTTAGCTCCGAACAATAAATTTAACATCATACCTGAGTGAAATAACGTATTATTTGTATATTATTTTTTAGTTTTAGTTGAAAAATAAATCATATTAAACGAACATTGGTCGCGCGGGCGGTGATAACATTTACTATGATCAAGGTTGCGAACTTGATACAAACACATGATCCATTAAGAATTAAATGATATGTAAAAAATATATATTTATAAAAATGCAGGTTTGTGCAACAGGTTTAAAAGAAGACCGTTTTATTTACACCACAACTGACCTCAATCATATTATCGGGTAGTTTATATAGTCAATTTTTGGAAAGCAAAGTAGGTAAACTTAGATTGAATGCAAATTTTACAACAGCAATTAGGAAGCAGGAACAATACTGTAAGACACTTATAAACGCGTGTGCACACACACGCAAACAATTCTCAGCATATATTCGAATAATGAACGAAAGTCTATTATTTATTTGTCTCAGTTTTAGGAATTTTGACTACAACAGCCCTAGCTGTGCGCAATTATATTTCAATTTTGCTTTGAAGTACACTGAAATCCACCTCATTTGAAATTTGATTATTATAAAAAGTGCGTTCAGCCAATGCAGAAAAGCTCTTCCTTATGCTAGCTATGCGTAGTCCAAAATGTTCTACAATTCGTCTCTAAACAACACATTGAGCACCTATGGCATTTATACAAATAAAAGGTAACTCATCCTTAAGATTTAATTTTAGTAGTCTCTTTAAACGTAAATAAGCATCAATTTTGTATTGGAAATCGAAGACATCACTGCTTCTTTAATTCTTCGAGTAAATATTTAAGATGATGCGTCCTCTTTAAAACGTACACTGACATATATTGACTTTAGTCTAAGTACAGGTTCATTGTTGTTTTCTTTTCGTTTATAATACATATTCGCTGAAAATCATTTCGGAGAACCATTTTTTCAATAAATTTGTTTTGCTTTTATTGATTTTATTTAATCTACACGGAAATTTGCGTTTTAAATTTTTGACAGTTCTATGGTAATGAATGTACTGTCCAGTAAATGTCTGTCTTCGATATATTTTCCTTTTTGAACTGAAATCTTTCCGTCTCAATAGAAATACGCCAAGGAAAGACAATGCACTTGACTGGGGGGAGAGGGGTTTAGCGCTCGCAAATAAGCATAATATGATGGTCCAATGTGTTGAAATCTTTAAGCCTGTCAATCGTTTCGACATAAACTTTTATAATTATGAATGTGTCAATAACATTCCTCAAACACATATTACAATA
Source organism: Eudiplozoon nipponicum (assembly GCA_029291075.1). Taxonomy (NCBI): domain Eukaryota; kingdom Metazoa; phylum Platyhelminthes; class Monogenea; order Mazocraeidea; family Diplozoidae; genus Eudiplozoon; species Eudiplozoon nipponicum. The sequence goes on from JAQBSW010009587.1 coordinate 11,817, forward strand.
TTGGTAATGGGTGGATTGTGCTTAGATTTATCCAGATACAACAAATAGGCCTTGGCTACTAGTTTTAATAACGAACTGCTCATCACCACTCCGTCGATTTGCGTGAAATATTGGTCATTTTATCAACACAGTTGTCTGTAAATAGATTTTTTTTAAATCGATATACATCATTTTTTAAATCCTAAAATTGCACTGTTTGACTTAATTCACAAATTCATGAGTAAAGCAAACAAATTTATTTGATCTTTCCGTTTTGGCTATTTGTTAAATTAATGGCAGAACACCCGCCAATTTGTGCTGTATAGTGTTGGTCATCAACAAGACGGACCGTAATGGTGGCCAGTTTGTCGTTACAACTACTGGTTTGACTTGTTTGAGGTGACGTATGATGCTTTCTATTTCAACAGAATTCCTATCGTCGGTTCGTTTTTGATTTATTTCAGACAAATTTTTGATGGCACGCCGCAGTAAAACATTGATGGTAACCGATATGTCATTATTTACTTGACATGGTACGAATTTCAGCTCATCATCAAGAATATTGCTCAGGTGATTAAATATTCATGTGTTTTTCTAAAAATTTGTCTGGCTTCAATAACATAATTTCTTTGAGTTATCGAAATTCGTTAAGTCCTTCGATGTTTTTCCTACTTATAAAATTGTAACGCTAATGTTTCACTTTAATGTGTTCGTAGTAACGCGAATTTTAGCTATAAAAGGTGAACAAAATCCATCTTTCAGAAACATTTCTGATGCAAACTTATCGTATGGACTCGTCAGTGCAGCTTCTGTTCTTATCTCTGCTGTCTGAATCTAAACGTTTGACAATATACAAAATTTGGGTCCAAGCGATAAGCAGGTGCGTAAAATATATATATATATATATATATATATATATATATATATATGCACAAGAATTATTTCTTTTCCATAATGGACTACATCTATAGCATTAATTATATTAAGATAAAAATGTTATGTGGGTCCATTTTTGACAAAAGAGTTGTGAAGTTACAAAAGGTAATTCATATTAACAGATATGAATTAAATGTAATTAATTGGAAATATATTGTAGAATTATAGATTTTTTTTATATCTAGAAGCATACTGGAAAAAACAAAAAATATGTTTTTTTTTAAATATGTGGGCAAATATTTGCTTACTAAAGGGTGCCGACACATATATGGCGTGTTACATTTGTAATAAAGGTTATCCACAGTTTGCCTTGAGGTCTCATGTTAGATTACTCGTTACTAGCCGCGTGTGTAACTCTGCTTAATGTACAAGTTATTTACTTTTTGTTAGGTTGTCGTAACATGAAAATTAAGCCATTGGTTTAATTAATTAAAGTTTGACTGACATTTACTGGCTAATTGTAGGTTTCCAGTTGATGTTAACTACAAAATTTATATAGGCACAATGGCAGGATGAAGATTGTAATTGGGAAATAAACGTGTGTAGTTATCGAACGCTGAGATCGATGCGATTATCCTACCTTCTGTTAAGTCAGAATACTTAGTTTCAATGTATTTAACGACACCAGACTTAGAACCCTATTTGGAGAATTTGTGAAGTAATATCTGCCTATGTTTTGGGAGTCAAGCAACCCCAATTATTTTACGAAAGCTAATTAGGTTTTATCACCTACTGGGCATTATATTTGGTGCCATAAGATGAGAAATTATATTTCTTTAAACTGTGCAACCTTCACATTCTACGTTTTATCGAAGATTATTTTTGATTAACGCATCAGTTTGGCGAGATCGTAAATGGAGTAAACCAAATAAATTCTACTGTGAATGGGAACGGCAATGTGAGATCGTGGCAGAGGCCTCAGACCATGGTTACGTACTCAAATTGACGTCTTGTATGGTAGAAATATTTTAGGCGTATGAGATTCTAGAAGGTATTTGCCAACTGGCAGTAGGAAATTGGTGCTAGTGTGCACGTTCTGAAAGGATTTAATTAAATATTCAATATGTCTGTCCTTGAGGCTCGGCTTTCACTTTATAATCGCATGTTTGAATAAGAATGGAAAACAATGTATATATTAAATGCATTAGGCAAAAGCTTCTCGCGGCTAAAATCAGAATTTTCGCGTATCATTCCAACTTTCTATATGCGAATTTATTAATGGTGGATAACTTAATCAAAGTTGAGCTCAGATGTGTTGAATATTACCTTACTAATTTGGGATTTTATATGACCGCCTTTGATAAGCGCTTTAAGTATAATAAGTTGATTCGTGATTGCAGAATTTGCGATCGGATGCACGACTTCGTGCCAGTGATACTATATAACGGTCAATAGCAATTTCGAAGTAGGAAACGTCTAAAATGTGTTGGCATTCAAATTGTATTCCGTTAAGTATTTATTTTTCTATGCGAAACACGAAATTGTCTCTACTAACAAGATATCTGCCTTGATTGGACAAACAGTGAATAAATAGGTAAAATCGATGAAAAAATCAATGATTGCGCGAGTTATGGTTAGATTTATTTAAATCAAGTTTGAGAGCTTGCAGTAAACACAAATCCCACTGTATTTTACTAGTGGTTGAACATCGCAAATTCCAAACTTGAAGTGTAGCAAGATCAAGACAACTCAGTCACAAATCAATAGATTTAAAATTACTACATAGATACAGCTTAATTAGAACAACAAAAGGGCTTTTCCAAAGGAAGAACCATCAGAAAAGTTGTCAGAAATGATTTATGGTGTGACCGTAGGTAAAGGTTGGTAGGGCGTTTTCAGGACAGTGATGAAGAGAAGTACAGCCGCACGCGGCTAAATATAGGATCATTCTCAAATTTTCTGTCTAGAAGGTGTCTCATTTGAAGGCCACCTACAGAGTCTGTTAAATACTGTTTGTTGCGGAGAACTAATATATATGCAGGTATGTATTAGGTGTTGCAAACCTAGTAACAATTTTTTTCAGTTGTGACTAGAAGGATAAACCAAAGGCAGCCTGTACGGAAAATATAATCTCGTACACATTCGTTTAGTGTTTTCTGGCGACTCATCAGTAGGAGCCGGTATTAGGACCTTTAACCACTATATATTTGGGTGAAGAATGTGGGATAATAGGACCGTACAATCTCCCAGACGAATGTGTAAACCTGCAATAGTGAAGCCAACATCATATAAAGTCTACAACAACGCAACAAGCGTTGAAGTCGCATTGTCGCAGACTTAATATGATGTTAGCTTCACTATTGCAGGTTTACACATTCGTCTGGGAGATTGTACCGTCCTATTAATCCACATTCTTCACCCAAATATGTAGTGGTATTAGGGCGTAATACGGGCTCCTACTGATGAGTCGCCCGTAAGCACGAAACGAATGTGCATGAGATTATACTTTCCGTTCATGCTGCCTTTGGTTTATCCTTCTGGTTAAAACTGAACTAATTTGTTACTAGGTACGCAACACCTAATACATACTTGCATATATATTAGTTCTCCCAACAAACAGTATTTAACTTTTATATATTAAATTGAATGATGTCATGCTTACCGCGAAATGTGATAACTGATATCGATAAAGGCCAGGGTGAATGGATTTACTGGAGTAACATGTGTTTAGAAATTGTTGTAATTCTCAATTTCGGTGAACTATAGCATAAATTTATATCAATCATGTTGGTACCATGTTCCAACTCGGAAACCACAGTGTTAGTACCATGTAACTTTTCGGTACAATAATGTTATTATCGGTTACTAACACAATAGCCATAGTGTTAGTATCCTTTACAGACTCAGTATATATAATATATAGTGTGAATTAGCGTTGAAGTCGCATTGTCGTAGACTATACGATGTTAACTTCACTATGGCAGGTTTACACATTCATCTAGGAGATTGTACCGTCCTATTATCCCACATTGTTGACCAAAATACATAGTGGTTAAAGGGCGTAATACCGGCTCCTACTGATGAGTCGCCAGTAAGCACTAAACGAATGTGCATGAGATTATACTTACCGTTAATGCTGCCTTTGGTTTATCCTTCTGGTCACAACCGAACTAATTTATTACTAGGTTTGCAACACCTAATACATACTTACAGAATCTGTTGTTAGAAATTGCGATAAATCTATCTGATAATTACAAAAATACTTTGGTCCTAAAAACCAGGCAAAGAGACAACACGGCGTCAAATTAACTGCAAATTAATAACGAAACAAAATTTGTTTTTATAAAGTTTATTTTTCTGGACAATACCTAATTAAATGGCTGGATTCCGATAAGTGACAGGTATTTTACATATGAAATTCCAATTTTATTAAGTTTACGCAATTTAATTTTAAATGACTTGAAAGTTGGGATAAATATATATTGGAAATCAAAAGTCAATATTAATTCCGTATAAGGTATTTTATACCTAGTAATAAATAAGATTGAATAGGACTAGACTGATATGTCTAATTCAGCATTAATTAAAGGCATACTCTTATTTACACATGCAGTCCGTGCTTACTGGCAAATAATCGGTAGGAGCCATTATTATGCCCTACGACCACTATATTTTTGTACAAGAATTGTGGGAAAGGTGGACGAAGCAATCTTCCAAACGGATGTTTTGAAGCAGTAATGGAGAAATCCTTATATAATATTTATGAAATGCGACCACAATGTATTTCATATATACCGAGCTCCATAAAGTTTACCGAATGCAAGGTTTTATAGACTGTCTAAATTGAACAAAACTTTTAAATAAAAACTATTCGGAGTTCCTGCTATTTCAAAAAAAGATCTTTAATGACGCCTCAATTGACATCAACTATCACAATTCCTAATTTAATTATAAAATAAATTGTAACAGTATATTAGTAGATTAAAGTTGAATTTCTTTTTATCATACATATAGAACAAATAAGGGCAAACAATTAAATTGGAGATTTTAAACCTGAAAGCAAAGTGCGTGAAACTCTGATGCTATTAAAAACATGAGTAACTCGAAAACTTTTAAGTAAGGAAGATTTTGTATCGGCGAGTTGAATTACACGAGATCCTATTTTTTTAATTCGGCACCAGAAAACATTTTTGATCACTTAAATTATCAACATTTTGATCTAGTTCTTAAAATTTTAGTGAAATATTACTATTAACATTATTTTGTGAAGCGTTTGTGGTCAAAATTTGCAGCCTCTTCATTAGATTAATATTACAAATTTCCGAAACCTGAATCTTTCTATGTATAATAGGTTTTTTTAAAAATCTATAATATAGGTTTAGACAGACGATTATTCAATTTGTGAATCTTTAATTGTCAAAATATTCAAAAATTAAAAAAATACGAATATAATCGAATGCCACATTGAAAAATGTGCACTGAGTATGAAAGCGTTAACATTTAAAAATAATCAAAATTAATTATACAGCGTCCATTAGCTTCCATAACCTTGTATTTAAACCTAATCATTAACACCAAATTCGTAATTTACTCTATTCTGCCAATAATGGGATGCTGCTGATGGTGTTTTATACAATTTTGGTTTGGTGACTACAAAAAAGAATGCGTACAAATTTAGAAAAGAATTCTACGATGATTACAATAATAATAATAATAATAATAATATATATATATATATAATAATAAACAAAAGTAGGAAAAATGTAAAACTAAAGATGGAAAAATATTTTCAGATATAAATTATTGACTGGTAGCAAACATTAAAAAAAATATTGTTGAAATTTTATTTATCCTAAACTGATGCTTTGATCTGATTTAAAAAATCTATTTTATGATTAATTAAAGCATTTCGATTTCCTAATTCCCCGGTAGCAGTTCATAGTTGGCTAATTCCGGTTTCAGTAAATCATCATTAAATATTAATTAAGCTGTTCTGCTTATCTGATTTGCAAGATGCCCCCATTTTTCAGCATATAGTGGTTTAGTTCTATGAAATTTTTACCTACTTTAAATATTAACTTCTATTTCCTGGTATGAAATAAGCTCTGATTTTCTATAATTATCAGAAAGTTTCTAGACTATGTTGGTTTAAATGTCAGAAGTAATTTTCATCATAATAATAAACGTCATATTTAAAACAAACAATTCTGTGAAGTAAATAAGAAAGATAATTACACAATTAGTGTCAAGCGAGCAATTCAATGAACGTGCGTAAATGGTTTAATGGGTAAATTGATTATAACGCTATAAATAACTGTTCATCAGAGGAGGTAATTAGAAATTTCAAAGAAATACTATGAAAACCAGTATTCACAGATGAAACTCTGTAATATTACAGAAAACAATAGTTCACGAAGAAATTCTGGACTATCAAAAACTAACTTTCTTAATTTTTCAGTATTATTTCTTTAAATAATTATAAAAAATCACGTTTTATAAAATACTATCCTGAAACATAAAACGAACAATTAATATATAACATAATTCAGGTAAAAAAGAGACTGTTTTCGAAATGCGGTTAATGTATTTAAATATTAAGTCAATATATTTGAATGTGCAAATATACCTTCATTAAGCCGTGCCTTTGGTATTATATAAATTCATATTTATATTTTGTTAATTCTATGAAATGCACATATATTATCCGACTCAGAAACGAGTAATTTGATATTGCTCATTAAGAGAGAACCCCAATAAAGAGAGCTTTGCAAAAAATGTGGACGTTAATAATATTATTATTTAAGTTCTGTCACTCCGTACTCAATTTTGGATGAAATTCAATATAATTTTTCATTTGAATTTCTGTCTTACATCGTTTATGTTTTTCTTGAAATTATGAGCATGGAATAAGTATAATCTGCCATTTATTTCCTCAATTTATGTAATCGATTGTTTATTTAAATTTTTCTAATTGTAGTCTAGATCATTTTTAATATATCTCATTTATTTTCGAGTTTTACTTCTAAAATTAGTTATGTCTTAAAATTTTCTAGACAATTATAAAAAAACAAGTACGCGATGTTGATTTAAATGCCAGCTTCATTACATACTTACATATGTCAGTGTAAACTAAGCAATATATAATTTATATAAGACAATTCATCCAGTGGACTGGTTTTGTCCTCCTTGAGAACTCTTCACGCACTGTCCAGAATTTGTTATTGATAGGGCTCAAACCTTATCACGTCTGCTTTATTATGGGGCACAGTGGCTTAGCTTTTAGTGCAATATATTCTTTTTCAGAAAGAATATTGGCAAATTCTTTCTGAAAATAATTACAATTTTACGCAAATTTAGCCTGTCAGAAGTCTTATATCATTATGTTGCTTTTTATGAAAAGATTAATTCTATCAATAATCACATTATAGGTCTAGTACCTCTTTGTGAGTCGACATATTTCTATTGTGAAACCATAAACCGTAATTTTTTAATAGAACGGAGATTGACATCGTCTTTTATCGTTAATTTGGCTATAAGGAAAATCTTGTTGTTAAGGCATGGTGGGTTTAGTTGGATTAATCGGATTTCAAATGCACCCACAATACCTATTATTATATTCTGTATACTTGAGTTTAATGAAGATTTTTCCAAACAAATTTACCATGCAGGTATGCAAAAGAAGCAAAAATTACATGCAAACGCACAAACATCACTACGCAAGTATATCAAAATGCACCCGTTCAAGTTCAGTTTGCGAAGCGATATGATAAAAATGAGCAGCTAGTGCAATTCAACTATCGAGCGTGAACCCGATATTATAGCGATATTTTTCTAGCTTCCCATTGTTGGTGTAGGAAATTTTACAATATTAATGTCTTATAAAGTTATAAATGCAATTTTCTGAAGGAACGCGTAACACGAGCGCCATTTTATTTTGGAGAAAAATAGAGCTGACATGTTTGTTCTTTACTGTCATGATGAAATATTTGCGCGGAACTTTGGCATAAACCTATTTTAATGAATTACTTTTATTTTGTTTATTATTTATTTTAATTCAAGTGAACGTGTGCACATATAATGCTACAGAAAATGTCTGTAATTATATAACAAATTTTGACTAGTTTGAAGATTTATTGTTATTCATACGATTAAATGATCGTATTTTCTGCTCCCCAGCGGAACAATCAGAAAATAGTTGATCCGGTATCGGGTGTCAAACCTTCCACAGATCACCTGAAAGAGCAAAGAAAAGATATTGCAAATAAAATGGCATATTTATTTATTTGTTAAAGCGAAATAAAGTAGACAATAAAATTTCAGAGTGATTTAGCATTTTGGCATTTCCACGGAGGAAAACATGCGCTGCGCACTCGACGCTTTCCGGAAATATAATTAATTGCGGGTGATATGAAATCTTAACTCATCGCCCTTTCCTTTTACTAACGTTGAAAATATTTTCTTCAATTTGAAAAATTTAAGCGTGATAGACAATTCCTTGAATTTTAAATTTCGGCTAAACTTTTTTGCATTGAAAATGACATGCAACTTACTCTAAAAATGCACAAATATGTTTTGGCAATTTGAGTTTAACTGCGTTAATACAAAATGTATGTTCAGAAAAGCGATTCATAATCAAATTATTATTTGACGATTTAATTGTTAAACCGTAATTATTTAAGAACGAACAATATTACCCGCGTCTGGAAAGTAAACATACATGAACCAAACAAGTAAGCAGAACTTAGCATCGATTAAGGTATTCAAACTGATCAAAACCATCAAAAGATTTAAGAATTCTGAGCACGTTGGTTTGATTAGTATTAATCTTCAGGTGACTGAGAAATTAATCTGGGGAAAAATTTACAGTAACCCGAAATAGTCATAAAAATGGACTACTTTATCGATATTTGAATTCACCTAACTGTGCAGTGCGGTACGCATTATACTTTACTTTACTTTACTGCGGCTGACTCCTTTTAGAGGATAAGCCGGCTCCAATTGGAGTTTCTTGGGAATTTAGTACAAGTGGTGTCCCCTCACCAGACGTATATAAATGCATCGCTGTTGACACAAATTGCAAAGCTATTTCATTACAGAGATTGGTAGACAAAATATTCACATTTATATAAAAAATATGTTCAAATAATTAATTAATCATTTGTATTTACCAGTCAATTATTATTTAATTAGGTAGATCCGTGTCTTTTAGTAATATTTGAAAAAATGTGCCATAAATTTAGATATCTTACGCCGATTTTTACGTAGAATTATTCACTAAATATAAAAAAATAACAAATGCTTTATAATTTACTAATAATAACTTTTGTACTATAATTTCCACGAGAATAAAATTATTTAACTGAAATTTGTCCGACAAGTAATTTGATTAATATTTCACTTTATAAGGAAAAAAACTCATCCTCGTTTAATTAATTCAGTTATAATAAACACAAATAATTCAACGAAATGCTAGGGTTAAAATAATCAGTTTTCTATTAAATTTATATCGAGTTGTCAATGGCCTTATGGCATAATTAGGCGTAAATTAAGTTATAAATAATGTGTTTGCCCAGATAATTTTGGACTATTTTGCGTAGTCCCCAAATTCTAACAAACATCGTTTTATAAAGACGAAATTTAAAATTTCGCATCCATTTTCGTTAACATCAGAATTATTTTTTTAAAGATTATGGAGAAACCATAGCTTTATTTGACACATTTTCTTTATTATGCACCTTTATGCATGAGATTAATAAAACAAATTTACAGATAAGCGCAAACAATTCTTCATTGTTACGTTAACCACAGGAGATCAAGAAACAGTTGTTAATGGCTCTGGAACGCCGGGCTATTTTTACTCTTCCGCTGCTTGAGTAGCTGCCTCAAGTTTTTAATCGTTATTTAATTCTTGTCAAAGTTATACTGCGGGCTCGAAAAATTAAAATAAACAATGAACGCAATGACACACAGTGTCGCATTGGATTTTAAACTCTTTCTACCTTTCTGGCAGCGTACTTTCTTCATACCGCGCAGGGTTTTTACATATAGATTTCATGGGACACAGGCGATCTAGCCTCAGAGTCATATACGTTATTCTTATTAGCGATGACCCTTACCTACTTTTGAATAGAGTCTAAGCCCAATAGGAATGCATTGAGGTATTCTTCTATCAAATAAATTAAGTTTAATAGACTAGATTTGTTCAAATTGATAATTTTTCGTATTTTATTAATTAATTTTTGCAGACGGGGCCCAGAAACCGGATTAAGGTTAGCTTGTTCTAAATTTAGATCGAAAATGAATACGCGGAGAGTTCACTTTAAGCCAATAAAGGAAAACAGAAAAATAAATACGTCAAATAGGGTGAAGCTCCAAAGAAAACCAATTGAATAGGTTCATCAGACATCAATTAAAAGGAAGTGTATATAATTAACGAATCGAATCTGGTTTCGTATTGCATTTAATAAAATGAGAATTGTATGTTTTATTTTAGCAATTCAGATAAATGTAAAAATATAAACAAAAATCTAATTGCAATTATAAAACTTCAGTGAAGTAAAAATGAAAATAATAATTTAAATATAAATATACATAGAAGTATAAATATGAGTATAGTTATTAATATATATACGTATATATCGAAATATAAATTTAGATATAAATCGAAGATATGTCTGACGGTAGGATTTTGATTATATTTGTTGTCAGCATAATCAAAACATTGCATCAATTGGAAAAGATAATTAATTCAGTAGACCGGTTTTGTCCTTATTGGGAATTTGTCAATAGCTACGAAGAAATTTCTGTAGAAGAGCTCGATCCTGGGCACAATTGCATATGTGTACGGGACTCCTACATAAATTAAAGGCCTGAAGTTCTAACCGGCAATCGGAGATCTTCCATTACACAACGGAAAACATGTCACTTTGGGAAGTCAATGTGCATTAAATTCTGATAGCAAAATTTTGCTCATATATATGCTATCACTTTAGATAATTTGGCTCAATGTTTTCGTTATAGTGACAACATGTATATGTGTATAAATATTTTATTTATAGGAGAAGAGACGTTTAATAACACAGTGTATATGCATTGTGGATAATAGCCTGTACATTTTTAGAATACTCAATTGAAAATGACAACCTTGAAAATATATACATTATAGGTTATCATTTGATAAGTGGATGAAAAGAGAATGATATTTGGTTGTGCATTTCTGTCCGAGGCAAATTCTAAACAGTACGTGATGAGTTCCCAATAAGGTCGAAATGTGCAACTCTATTTACTGCTTCGAACTTAACGCACCCAAAATAAAATCATGAGTCATATACAAATAAACGTATTCAATTAACCTTTCCTCCATTTGAAGAAAATGTGTCATAGATTAAGACCTGAAGCTCCAACTAGCTGCATCCAATATTTAATTTTACGAATGATAACATGCCATATGCTGAAATAATATATTGAATTGACGACCAATAACAGCATTTGATACTTATTAGTGCCGGCAGTGTAAACAAAACATTAAATAGGTAGTAATCTTTATGTGGAATTCCGCAAGTACTACCAAAATATTTCAGCGGAAGCGATTTAAGCTGTGACACATTTGCTTCGGAATCTGGTATTCTATTCACTATTCTACATGTGTCGTGTAAGAGGCTCAATTAGGAGTCATATACAAACTTTGTTTTGGTTAGTCTTTCCTTCATTTGAAACCCTTTTTGAGTGTGTTTTCAACTGAAGTAATAATCAACTACCCTCAAACTGTATTTATACATAATGAAACAAAACATTTTGGGGAAATTATTTGTTGAATTGAAGTTTAATGGCACGATTTTGATTATAAACGGTTCCTCAGTTTAAAATTAACATTGTATCGAGTAACAAAGGCAATTCATCCATTTGACCGGTTTTGTCCTTATTGGGAGTAATTAAAGTTCTGTCGAAACCTTACCGTAGGAAGGGCTCGAAACTAAGAAAATTTTCTTTCCGACTGGAGTCCCTATCTACTACACTATCTCAAATAACTCAAAGCCTTATGTAAAATCTAACTTTTGTTTGGGCTAAAAAAGCCTATTTTGGCGTATAACATCAAATACATGCGGAATGCTGCATTAGTCGCTGGATAGATAGAGTCCCAGACTAAAAAGTAAACGTAACTTGGTTCAAGTATTTTCCTTAGCAAATTCTTGAGTGTACTTGAGTAGTTAATAATATAGACTATTTCGATCTACTGCGGAAATCGTCACAGCTACTTCATACAATGATTTTAAATTGACAATATATATATTTTTTTCTTCTTCAAAATATTTGACGTGTAAACGATGTGAACAATGAATTAATCCGATTTGTAATAACTCTTGTGAATATAAAAAATTACTCTTTAATTATAGACACAGTAAATATAAATGGATATTAATGGTAACCATAATCACTGGAAATCTGAAAGTAAAATACATAAAATATGACAACATGCATTAGAAATTCAAATGGTCTATTGTATTCGGACAAGCCTATAATGACTCATTTAGATTCATCTACAGACTGACGCATTCTAAGCCTTTTAATTTGAGTGATATATGACTGGTTAGTAAAGTAACTGGCTGCAGATCACAAGCGTAAATAAAGGACTAGGGCTTTTGGATATAACTCATAAATGGCATATTGACCCATTAAAACAATCGGAAATATTTTCGATAAAATGTAAATTAATCACGTTTAACTAAGTATGCTTGCATAATATTTGCTCCAGAACTAGAGATAGAACTTCAATTAATTTTATAAATGTAAGAGTAAAATTCCTAATTAAGGGCTAACTTATATATATATATATATATATATATATATATATATATATATATATCTAAAATAAGGTTTCAATGAAAATAAAAGTATTGAATAAATCAAATATCAGGCACATATTTCTGCCTGACACTTTAAGGAAAACAGTATCAGTAGTATTCCAACCACAGTTATCTATGCAAGTGCACCCAGTTGTATAATTCATTTGAGGGCGAATGATCACGTGCATCAATAAATGAGTCCAAAAATAAAACAGTTATATATATAAAAAACAACGCGACGTATTTACTTAACTGATTTAACAAATTTTCTTGTTATAAACAGCGTATAATGCAAAATAGACTACCAAATTTTGCAAAGCTATTGACAGAAATATATTTTATCAATTTCAACAAATTTTTGCATCGAATGGATACAAAGAATTCTGCTTGTAATTTCGGAGCCACATCGAACTCTTTTAAATGTCAAATGTCAATCATAAATAATATATTTACATCCTAATTGTTTGACAAATCTTTATATTCGTAATACAAAATTAAAAAATAAATATATTTGAGTTAGTGCTCATTAGCTCATTGAACAAATGAATGAATGATTGAATGAATGAATGAAAAAATGAATGAATGAATGAATAAATGAATAAATGAATAAATGAATGAATGAATGAATGAATGAATGAATAATTGAATGAATGAATGAATGAATGAATGAATGAATGAATGAATGAATGAATGAATGAATGAATGAATGAATGAATGAATGAATGAATGAATGAATGAATGAATGAATGAATGAATGAAATAATAAATGAATGAATGAACGAATGAATGAATGAATGAATGAATGAATGAATGAATGAATGAATGAATGAATGAATGAATGAATAAATAAATGAATGAATGAATGAATGAATGAATGAATGAATGAATGAATGAATGAATGAATGAATAAATGAATGAATGTATGAATGAATAAATGAATGACTGAATGAATGAATGAATGAATGAATGAATGAATGAATGAATGAATGAAGGAATGAATGTATGAATGAATGAATAATTGAATGAATGAATGAATGAATGAATGAATGAATGAATGGATGAATGAAGGAATGAATGAATGAATGATTGAATGAATGAATGAATGAATGAATTAATTAATTAATTAATTAGTTAATTATTTAATGAATAAATGAGTGAATGAATGAATGATTGAATGAATGAATAAATGAATGAATGAATGAATGAATGAATGAATGCATGAATGAATGAATGAATGATTGAATGAATGAATGAATGAATGATTGAATTAATGAATGAATAAATAAATAAATGAATGAATGGATGCATGAATGAAAAAATGTATAAATGAACAAATGAAGGTGTGAAAGTTTGTATAAACAAACCCTGAATAAATGAATCAATGAATGTACGAGTAAATAATTGGTTGAATAAATCAGTCCATAAACAATTCAATGAATAAAGGAATGAATGAAAGAATTAGTTAATGAAAGAGTAAATGAATGAGTGAACAATGGAATGAATGAATGAATAAATGAATGAATGAATGAATTAATGAACGAAGGAATGAATGAATGAATGAATGAATGATTAATTGAATGAATGAATGAATGATTGAATGATTGAAAGAATGAATGAGTGAATGAATGAATGATTAAATGAATGAATGAATGAATGAATGAATGAATGAATGAATGAAATGAATGGATGAATGATTAAAGGAATGAATGAATGAATAAATGAATGACTGAATAAATAAATTAATGAATAAATGAATGAAAAAAGGAGTGAATGAATGAAAGAATGAATGAATGTATGAACGAATAAATGAATGAGTGAATGAATGACCGTAAGAATGAATAGACAGATGGATGAGTTAATGATTGATTGATTGATTGGCTGAATAATGAATGAATAAATGAATGATTGAATGAATGAATGAATGAATGAACGAATAAATGAATGAAAGAAGGAATGAATGAATGAATGAATGAATGAATGAATGAATGAATGAATGAATGAATGAATGAATGAATGTTTGAATGAATGTATGAATGAATGAATAAATGAATGAATGAATGAATGAATGAATGAATGAATGAATGAATGAATGTACGAATGAATGAATGAATGAATGAATGAATGATTGAATGAATGAATGAATGAATGAATTAATTAATTAATTAAATAATTATTTAATTAATTAATGAATATATGAATAATTCAATGAATGATTTAATGAATGAATGAATGAATAAATGAATGAATGAATGAATGAATGAAATAATGAATGAATGAATGAATGAATGAATGAATGAATGAATGAATGAATGAATGAATGAATGAAAGAATGATGAATGAATAATTGTGTAAATGAATATATGAATGTGGGAATGTTTGAATAAATAAACCAATAAATAAATGAGTGAATGAATGTAGGATTAAATAATTGTTTGAATGAATCAATTAATAAACAAAGGAATTAATAAAAGAATGAATGAATGAATTAATTAATGAAAGATTGAATGAATGAATGAAGGAATGAATGAATGAATAAATGAATGAATGAATAAATGAATGAATGAATGAATGAATGAACGAATGAATGAATAGACAGATGGATGAATGATTGATTGATTGATTGATTAAAGAACGAATGATTGATGGATTGAATGAAAGATTGAATGAATAATTGATTAGTTGAATGAATGAATGAATGAATGAGCAAATGAATGAATGGACAGATGGATGAATGAATGATTGATAGAATGGATGTATGCATGAATAAATGAATGAATGAATAAATTAATAAATGAACAAGTGATTGAATGAATGAATGAATGAATGAATGAATGAATGAACGCATGAATGAATAAATAAATGAATAGATGAATGAATGATTGATTGATTGATTAATGAGCGCGAGATTGATGGATTGAATTAAAGAAAGAATGAATGAATGATTGATTGATGAAAATAAATGAATGAATGAATGAATGAATGAATGACCGTACAGATGAATGAATGAATGAATGAATGAATTAATGAATGAATGAAAGAATGGACAGATGGATGAATGAATGAATGAATGAATGGATGAATGAATGAATGAATGAATAAATGAGTGGATGAATAAATGAATGAATGAATAAATGGATGAATGAATGAATGAATGAATGAATGAATGAATGAAGGAATGAATGAATGAATAAATAAATGAATGAATGAATGAATGTTTGAATGAATGAATGAATGAATGAATAAATAAATGAATGATTGGATGAATGAATGGATGAATGAATGAATGAATGAATGAATGAATGAATGAATGAATGAATGAATGAATGCATGAATGAATGAATGAATAATTGAATGAATGAATGAAAGAAAGAATGAAAGAAAGAAAGAATGAATGAATGAATTAAATATTGTATGAAAGAATGAATGAATTAATGAATAAATGAATGAATGAATGAATGAATGAATGAATGAATGAAAGAATGATTGAATGAATGAATTAAGGAATGAATGAATGAATGAATGAATGAATAAATGAATGAATGAATGAAT
>JAQBSW010009588.1:0-28062 GCA_029291075.1 Eudiplozoon nipponicum
TTTTGAAATAACTTGAAATTGAATAATTCTTTATGCCAGAGATTAATGTATATTATGAAAGACAGAGTTGAATTTCCTTTTGGAAATACAATAATCAGTATTATCTTACATAAAAACGGAAAACTCACGTCTCTGAAATATCATAACATTATTTTATATCGTATCATATAACATACATTTTATCTTTAATATGGTGCAGAATAAATTTCACTAACATATAAATTTGTTAGGATACATACAGTGATGAGTAAAAAATATGATAAATAGCGATATTAAAATGAATTATACACTTCTCGTAGCAACTTATTTTATTCCTTAATTAGTGAACCAAGAATGCTTTGTATAGCATCTTAAATGCCAATTCTACAACTATCAAAGAAATTCTATGAATACGAATTCATATATAATTATGTGTTAGGTATTGCGCAACAAGTAGCAAGTTAGATAAAATTGGATAAAAAGAAATGGCAAAAGTCAGTATGAACATAAACGATAATACTATCAGTAAGAGGCCGCAAAACTCTCCAAACCCACCATTTAAATGGCCAAAAAATTTGAGACTTTTCGAAGTTGCCCCCTTCGAATCGTATTACTGTTAAAGTAATAGTAAAGCCGAGTTTAATTCAAGCCTATAGTAATGCGACTAAAAGCTAACTTACTATTTATAAAATAATATATATCGAGCAAAATAAAAAAAGGATTAAAAATACGATTATACACAAAATTATTATAATCAAGTTGCGAACTTGATATAAACACTGGACCCATCAAAGTACATACTTTTGTCAGTGTCAACTAAGAATCGGTTAGTGTAGATAAGGCAATTCATCCAGTAGACCGGTTTCGTCATTATTGTGAACTCATCACGTACTGGCCAGAATTTGCCGCGGACAGGGCTCGAACAGGGGCACATCTATTTCGGAATCTCGTGCAATAACCACTGAGCCACCTTGTCGCAATTTACACATAATTTTCAGCTATATACTAACTAATGTAACTCGGTTAGCCATTTTTATTTTTAGGTGTAGATCATATGGCATTCATTTGGACCAAAATTTCCAACTAATTGCCCCCAATCTGTCATTATTGAGTAGAATCCACACCACATGAGGAAGTAGTATTGAAATTAACATTTATATTATTACACGTATATTGGTTGCACGGGCGATGTTAACAATTACTATAATCAAGGTTGCGATTTTGATATAAACACCTAGTCCATTAAGTGCACACATTTTGCCGTATGGACTAAAAATCGTCTCGGTTGTTAGAGCACCAGATTCAGAAACTGACGTGCCCAGGTTCGAGCACTGTTCGTGGAAAATTCTGGCCAATATATGATGAGTTCCCAATAAGGACAAAACTGGTCTACTGGATTAATTGCGTTTTCTACACTATACAATTCTTAGTCTGTACTGACAAATGAAGGTACTGGGTCATTTTTTATATCAAGATCGCAACCTTGATTATAGTAATTGTTATCACCTTCCGCGCAACGAATGTACGTTTAATTTCCTGACAATTTTCTGAATTTAATTGAAATTAAAAAAAGGAAGACGACTAAATACATGATAATCGAGGTCAACAATACATAAATTTTAAACATTTATCAAATTAGTTCAGTTGTGACCAGAAGGATAAACCAAAGACAGCATGATCGGAAAGTATAATCTCATGCACATTCGTTTCGTGCTTACTGGCGACTCATCAGTAGGAGCCGGTATTACGCCCTTTAACCACTATATATTTGGTAGAAGAATGTGGAATAATAGTGATAACTGATATCGATGAAGGTCAGAGTGTATGTTTTAACTGGAGTAACAGGTGTTCGGAAATTGTTGTAATTCTCAATTTGGATGAACTTTAGCATAAATTTATATCCATCAGGTTGGTATCATGTACCGACTCGGAAATCATAGTGTTAGTATCCGATACTCATCGATTTCAAAAAAGGTATCAGTTACTAACACAATAGCCATAGTGTTCGTATCCTTTACAGTCTCGGTATGTATATTATATAGGAACTGGTATTACGCCCTTTAACCACTATATATTTGGGTAAAGAATGTGGGATGCGATAGTTAATATCGTTCAAAACCAGAGTTACTGCTTAGCTAGATAAGTACGTATTTGGCATGTTTTTGTACGCAATTTGATGAAAGTGTTGGTATTGCTTACAAGCTGAATATATATTCGTCGTAATGAGTTTGATGCTAAATCGCACCAACAAATAGTTGAAATGAAGTTTGCTCGGTTGTTAACTTAATACACACACGTATAGTTTCATCGGATCAAAATTTGTGCATTACATGAAAGGCAAAACAAAGAGAAAATTAAATCGGAAAAAGAATGTGTTATTGGAGAGCGCTAAAAATTACTGATCCTTAACTTGACGTGATGCCCACAAATGAATAGACCTTTTCTTAGTTCTAAATTACTTGAACAAATATACAGTAGGATTGGGCATATTGCCGACTCTCACATTTTAAATATCATAGTCTGTTGGTATTACATCATCTTTAAACATCAAGCCAATGCCAAAATGGCGAGGCTATCGTTTAGAGGTCATAGAATAATTAGCAAAATAAATTTCTCGTATATATTATGCAAATTAAAAAAAACTGCGTGGTCTTCGAAGCCATATCCAGCGTGAATATCTGTTACATAGAAATAAAATAATTTAGACTAGATTGAAATAAAAATTGCTCTGACAATGCTTCTAAAGTATTTTTTTTGAATTTGTGTTTTAAAAAATTCATTTTATCTGTCCCATGAGCATAGAAGTAAAATTGATGGTCAGATGAAAAATAATATTATTTCCTCTTTTTATCTTATGTCTTTTCAAACCAGTGTACTAATACGTATGCACAAAAAATTAAATTTTGACATTTTTGTGCGAATTAATTAAAAAGAAACCACATTTTTCGGCTGCTCTTCAAAAATTAAAAATTAGTCAGTTTCTATTTAAAACTATGAATGTTACTCCTTTTAATTGTATTTATACTGCATTTTTAATAAAGTAATGCTTTAATGTATGACATATTCCACAATTCAAATTAAAATGTCACACAAATGAGTGAAGTAACATTTATGCAGTATCTTAACTACCGTAGTACGCGATTGAGATGCCATGCGATTAGTAACTAAATTTCACGTAAATGAAAATATACGGAGAAGCCTGTAATGGAATAAGACTTTAGTTGCGGTGTATCAAGATAGACTTATTTTCACTAAGAAATCATAAAAATGCTACTTAGTTCTTACATCTGCAATTAAGAAAATGCTGCGACTGTTAGCAAAATGTGGAATAGAATACCAGTATTGCCTAGTTGACAATATGGGCACCCAGCTTTCAACCCCGCAAACGCCTATCAGTATGCTTCATTCATGCGAGCTTGTAAAGTTCAAGAGTGCTGTTGACCGCCTGGTTAAGTTTAAGAAGGAAATACCCAACGCATGTTCGAAGAACCCGGTTGTGCTCAATTTCAACTATATGACATTAACCTTGTGAGACAAACATTCTGTATATAACCAAATGCTGAGCAGCAGAGTACAAGTATAAGAGCAAAACTCCATTTGAGAGTATATAGAACGATATTATATCGGGAAAATAGCACATTTTCCCATTTAATGAAGGCTGATCAACATGTTGCCTTAGAGGATTTCCTAATGAGAGACGAACGATACAATTTTATAATGGTGTAGCTCGAAGATGGAATTAAAGAATTGAGACACAGTAAAATAATAAGAATAATGAAGCCAGTCAACGGCTGAGATGTTGTTCTTATGAATACCGATTATTGTTTTAATCAGACGAACAATGTGTGTGATGATGAACAAATATTAAAACCCCGCTAATTAAATAGAGATAGATCAGAATCTACCGAGGAGTCAATATAACGTGCATATAAATAGAGCGTCGGGCAACAAAAGAAAGAAACTACAATGCAAATACGGATAAAATAGGTAGCTTCATATTTTGTCTCCAACTGGTAAAATCGACTGAACTCGCGCCGCTGGAATGTACGGAAAGCCAAAGTTACACAGAGCAGATGGAACGAGCAAATAGAAACAATAAAAACAAATAATATGAATGATCGACCATCAATAACACAAACTTACGAAGGAATACGAAATAATTACGTATCCAGGCCGGATTGCGAGATTTTGCAGCTCGTAAACAAAGTAAAATTGAACAATGCCAAGAATTAAAAAAACAATCTCGTTCGACGTTAAAAATATATTCACGAACTACTCTTTGGCATAACCATCGATTTATACTATTGACTCGTTAACAATAACCATCCATTATTCTTCATACATATAATTAATCTAAAGATTTTCATCGTAAGATCATTCAGATGATAAATTTACTTACAATGGTCAATATTTCACGACGGTCAATGAAGTGGCATTGAACAGTCCGTTAGGGAGTCTACTTGCTGATAATTAAAAGTTATATCTGGAAAAATAAAAATCAGAACAAATTATGCATATATACTATTATACATGTCTGTGATATTTTGACGATAATTACATAATCATAATTGTAATTTTAGAAAAAATGAAATGCTTGAAGCAAGCGTAGAAACTATCAGCCTAGGACGTTTTTATTAAAAATTGTTTTCAGAGTGCCAGCTTCATATTTTTTAATGCCGCGTTTTGCATACGCGGGTAGTAGCTTTGCACGGACAGTTTCAGAAAAGATCCGATTAATCACAATTTGCAATTTTGTTTTGTCTTTGATCGGGTTGAGTTTGTATTCGTCCCAATGGAAATGCGGTTCTAACACATCTTTGTTTACTGGCTACGTTTCGGAAGTTGAATCCCACTTCCATATTCAGGCCAATTAGTCTCCTTATATCAATACTCACAATAGCAGATTTGACGTTTATTAATTTGGCAGAATGAGGGCAGTACAAAAATAAAAATATATATTAAGCAGACATCGGTTGGATATTTCATCAATAAAAGCAGCGCTGCTACAATTATTCAAAAAATAATTTTGGTACAATTAATCAATAATTGATTGCGCGGGTGGGGGTAACAATTCTTTAAATCAAGTTTACGAGCTTGAAGTAAACACCAATCCCAATGTATATAACCAGTCGTCGAACGACATAGCAAAACTACTGCCAGTCACAGCGCACTAACGCTTTTCGACCTTCCATCATCATCATCAGAGTACGACGACAAAACTGACTATCGAGGATCAAACCGCATTGAATATATATGGAACGATCAAAATTAGATATGCGGCTCTCACATCTAGCAGTCTTGCATACATTGTACGTGACTGGAAATTTCGGCTGCACAGTTAATGTTCGTGACTTCATAGAAATAGTGCAGCCGACATTTCCAGTCAAGTTCGCGACGCAGGAACACCTTTCTATATCTGGCTGACTGATGATGATCATCGAAATAAAAGTATTGCAACTGTGACAGTTTTATTTGTTGTGATGTTATAAACTGTTAACGAATAATTTTGATACACAATTTAATATTCACAATAAAAATGTCAGTTATGATGACTTTTAATACAAAGAAATTTCGGTGCTCAAAGCAACTTAAAAATAAAATGGGTATCCAGAGAGATGTGTTGAAACAAACATAAAGTAGAAACTACAATGGAAAAATCAGTGAAGCTTTACCTAATCAAATAGCGCTATATGTCACTTCAAAAGTACGTTTTATAAAAATTAAAAAAACTAATAATTTACTTACGCCAAACACACAGCTGATGATTTTTTTATCGCAAAACATCAACAAAAACATAAATGAAAATGATAGACTATCTGTAATATAAAATTCCAACACTAATTATATATAATAATGCAATAGCTGCTTCGTGTGTTATGAAGGCCATACAGGTCAATTTAAAAAGTGGCGAAATCGAGAGATTTCCACTAAAATTTTGGCTTAAAAAGAACATTTCAGCAATGGCTAGACCAACGTTTATAAAAATCATACTCGAAATTGTAAGGTTCCACGAGTATTCTTCACCGAATTACAAAGAATGTGACGCTCATCAAAAGTAGTTATTAGCAATATCTACAGTCCACCGCTAAACTAAACAGAATTTTATACAAGGATAGAATATAAAAGGATGGATTCTTTTTGTGTCTGTATTTTTTGTGTGTTTCAGCATGTGAATTTCCCGCTTCCTATTCGTTTTGTTATAATGCGTTCATTTAATTCAACTTAATAATATCATTACTTTCAAAATTAACTATGCGAATTAAAGATTTTGCAGTTGGGCATGATTATGGTGAAAAGAATACTGTATTTTTTAACTGAGTTTTTTAAACCTGCTTAGTAATAAGTTTATCTATCAATTCGCAATTTATTTCGCAATTCAAATAACATTTGTTTAGAAGATAACGAATTTCTTAAAGTAAAAGTTTTTTTAAGTTAAATGGTTACCTGGAGTATGGTATTATATCAAATGGTAGAAAAAATTTTGACAGAAAGACAAGCCTCTGGCAAGTAAATAAAATAATCTACTTTAAATTTCAGTTTAACAAGAGCGCTGTTTCTCGTAAAATATATATAAGTAAATGCGACGTTAGAACTCACATTTAATGAAGATAAACCACACATGGTTAATGAGTTCTTGCATTCGCTTTGACAAGGAATTCAAAAAGTATAACTGTTTATGTGGACCTCAAATTTTTTTAATCATTAATCAGGGGTAAGTCGTTGCTCAACTTAAGTAGGCCGATCGACCAGACGGTTAACTGCTAGTGTAAAAGAATGAAGCAATTTGATCATCTGTGAGAGCATTTTTGCAATTAAAGCGTCACTTGTTTGCTAAATAGGTACCGCTTTTTAGTAGCTTACGGAATGCAAAAACTGAGTTATAATTTCTTAAGAGCTGTGCAATATCAAGCCTCTGCGTGATTTCGTAGATCAGAAAAAGCATATAACGTCACTAAGTCTGAATTAGAGTTGATACAATTAAATTTGGTATTTGAAGAACAATTAATCTTCTCGCCATGCAGTTTTCCTGGAAATTGAATAATATTCTCTTTTTTGAAACAAATTAACGGCGTGGATACTTTATGGGTACGGATTTCTCCACCTATTATCTGAACTTATTCCAATCTCAAATAAATGTAAACACAAAATGAAGAATAACATAATACAAATATCTTCAAAGTAAGATCTACATACATTAACATTATTATAATTTACTATCAAACAATGATAATATTTATGTAACAATTTCACGTACATGCCTAAAGGCCTAAATAAAGCGTTGTTGTTCATTACCACTATACCTAACTGTGTCTAATAAATTTCCTTTAGTTTAACAGGATTATAGACTAAACAATGGTACAACATTAATTGACCAAATAATTTCAAACGAAATATATTGTTATGAAGCTATTGTTAAGATAACACACACAAATATGCCTACAGTGCTTCTACATTTAATAATGGTTACTATGTTTTTAAGGTTTAAAACAGTAAAACATATTCTAAAATCATCCAAATTTTCAACAATGCTTAATTTGCTTTCCACAACCAGTGAATGTTTTTATTGAATTTCTGTACTAACAAAAGACCAAACTCTCAACAATCAACTTAAAAACATGTTTTCCATTTAAATAAATTTAATTCGTTAAGATAAGTAAACTTGCTAAAGTTTCTTTACGGCGTGGTAAAACTGGAGACAAGTAAAATGGTTTGATCGAAGAAATCGCTAAAAGGCCTAATGAAATAATGAATATTTCAAACCAAAATTCCTTAGATTTAAAAGGCATTCCTTATAAAGTGAAATGCAGACTAAATTAAGTCCAATAAGAAAACAACACAAGCAATTAGAAGATAATTAACTTAAAAGTCTAAGAATTACATATTGATATGGATACATCGTCGAAAAGGATGGTATTTAACTACAATTATTCTTAATAGAGAATACTATGAGATAATTAACCGTGGTCTTTATACAACTGATCCTATGGAATACTTGTCAAAGTGCAAGATTACTACAGAAGTTTTTATTATTGCGAAGCATCTTTTAGAAACAGATAAAGCGAAATTCCAATGGATTAGAAACAAATTGATATCTGAAGTTGAAGTATGTCTAAAAGCTCACAAAGTTGGATCAATAATTTTAATAACGAAAAAACATAAAAAATTAACTATAAGGATGGTTATAAAATATTTTGGGTAAGTCACAACAAGAGGTCAGGTGTTTGATAAATAATATGATTATGTCAAAGTAATTGGTTTTGACGTATGGTAGCTGACATATACAAAGATATACAAACCCACGTATGGAATATGGTTTAGTAAAAGTGAATTAGGAAGGAGAACCGTTGTGGTTGATTGTAAATGAGAAAAATTCGCCGACTTACAAAACGTTAAATATATTGTTATATTATTAGGAAATATTATTATTTTTCAGGCCACGAATTAATGATCACCAATCATTTCAAAGATATTGTAGAAACATATAAGTTAATAGAAATTGGCAGATTAGCTAGCTTGAATAATTTATGAAAATGTTTCGTTAATGATAACTTGAAGGTATTACATAGAAGCCATATTACGTGTAGAAGTTTGTTTGAAATTTTATATATATATATATATATATATATATATATATATATCATATAAATTCAATGAAAATTATAACTACCAGTATTAATAGATAGGACAATTGAGGGACTAATATGGAAATTCGTCTCGAATTCGAAGCATTTAATTCATGAGAATCCACAGGATAACCGTAGGCCATTAGTAAAACAAGATTAGAGATGAATTACTTTTAATATTAGTATTATTAATATTTGAAATCTAATAAAATAATAGTCCCATTAGGCAGTATACTAAAATGCCAATCGTTTACAATAGAACCATTGAATACCTCAGGGCTATACGAAATAGCACGCAAAGACTGTAAGCTGACGTATGTAGGGAAGATAATGTGCCCAGTTAAAGTGGATGATGAAAATATGGTCAACCATGGAAATCTGACCTAGCCGAGAACTCACAATAAATTGACCATCATTTAGATTTTGAAGTAACCTCAATGAAATATATGTAGCATGTATCAGCATTGGACAAATTGCTCGTTAAAATACTCAATGTGGCTTTGGTTATTATCATGATAGGGAGATCAGTTGGATCTGAGTAATATATAAACTAAAATATAATGCTAAAATGTATTTTAGTTAAAGTTGCTATGCTACTTTAAGTAATAAATATAATTGCTCACATTATTTATATAAAACAATTTCATTTAACCCATAATTCACTGATTAAATACAATGTGATTGGTGTTTACCTCAAGCTCGCAAACTTGATTTAAAAAATTGTTACCACCACCCGCGTAATCAATTGTTGTTTAATTGTTTTGTCTATATATATATATATAAATAAATAAATATATATATATATATATATATATATGGCGAAAGCTGAATACAGGTAATGTTTGTGACTGCGCCGAAATTGTGCAGCCGACATTTCCAGTCACGTAAAATGTATACAAGTCTACTAGAAGTTGAGAGCTGTATATTTAATAATGCTTTCCATATATATCCAATGCGATTTGATCCTCACTAGTCAGTTTGCCGTCGTACTCTGATGATGATCATGGAAGGTCGAAACGCGTCAGTGCGTGCTACGGGCAATAGTTTCGTTATGTTGTTCGACGACTGGTCAAATACAGTTGGATTGGTGTTTACTTCAAGCTCACAAACTTGATTTAAGAAATATCCTTACAACTGTTCTGAGTTTAGTCTTTATATAACTAATTACACATGAGGTATTTGCCTGATTTTATTTAAGTATGACTTTCTCCTTTTTACGCACTCTCCTTTCTAGCGCCTTCGAAATTTCAACGCAAATTTAAAAATTTTTCTATTTATATATTGAGTTTATTAATTCCATTCGCGTGTTGCAGATACAACTAGTATTATAATGTATTCTTAACCAAACATTAGCTAATTTTCTTAACCAACCTGAATTTAATTTATCTATCGATTAACATGGATGCAAGGTGATGTTTGAGAGGATTTATTTGTACACGGATATTAATTATAAACCTTGACTGTCTAAAGAAATTAACTTAACAATTACTGAAATTTAGGATGATTACATATGATATATTTTAGTTTTAGATGGATAGGCTTATTGACTATAAGAATATGAAGCAATATGTTGGTATATATATATATATATATGAGTGTAATCTTTACATTAATTACATAACCAAATGAGTCGTCTAAAATGATTCGTCATTTAATTTTACACGATAATCCAGGTAAACTAATCTAAATTCGATAGGCATGGATTTAGTCATAGATTGAAACAGTTGTAGAGGTCTCCATATGTTTATGTAGATGTACAGTTATATGTGTGCAGTTGTTGAATGAATATTATAATTAGTTGTAAATAAATTGTATAAAAGTTAATAAAGGGAGATGTGCCTAAGAAAGGAGTTTTATTATTTTATTTCGTATACAATGATAACATTTGTGTGAGATACGATCGTTTCTAAGATGGATCCACAAATTTGGAAACAAAACGTCAGCACGTCACCTTGTGCATCCAAAAGATATTATTTTTAGATAGATTTAATTGGTCTTGGTTTCTCTAATTGATTCTATAAACGTTTTAGTTTCCAGTTTTCTGCTTCTTAATATTATATTGATATATTCGTCTCTAATAATTGAGAATCGAACAAGATAATTAAAATTAAAATTTCTCTGGTGAAATTTTTAAATAAAGTTCCACGAAGAGATGGGTCATTGTCACGATTTCTAATGGAAATCAAGACAACTGGTTAAGGTACAAAAATGGCATATAAATGGTTGATTGTCAAGCATTGGAGTTTGGAAAGTTTAGATGATAACATTTGGTCATAATGTATTTACTTTTATTTTATCTATATTTTCATAAAAATTGGTCACAAAATTTCATAAAACAAATAAAATAAGTAATACAATTTAACAATAATTCATTTCGCGGGTGGCGGTACCAATTCTTTAAATCAAGTTTGCGAGCCTGAAGTAAACACCAATCCCATTGTGTTTAACCAGTCGACGGAAAACATAGCAGAACTACCGCGAGTCGCACGCTCTGACGTGTTTCAACTTTCTATGATGAACATCAAAGTACGACTGAAAACTGACTATCGAGGATCAAACCGCTTTGAATATATATGGAAATCAAAGTTAGACATGGGGTTTTCACCTCCAGTAGTCTAGCATATATTGAACTTTACTGCAAATATCGGCTGCACAATTGCAATACAGTCAGGAATATTAAAAGTTTGCAGCTTTCGCCACATATACATATATAGGCAATACAATTTAGCAATAATTGATTGCGCGAGTGGTGGTAACAATTCTTTAAACTGTATTGCCTTTTATATATATATATATATATATATATATGTGTGTGTGTGTGTGTGTCGTGAAAGCTGAGAACAGTTAATGTTAGTGACTGCAGAATCGCATATCTAACTGTGATGCCCATATATATTCAATGCAGTTTGATCCTCGATAGTCAGTTTTCCGTCGTACTCTGATGATCATCACGGAGGATTCGGTGCCTAAACTGGCGACATCTTCTTTACTCGACGACCTCTATGAAATGAACTGGCTAAACCACCACCACACCACTATGGCTCTATTGTTAAATTTTATTGCCTATTTATGTATATACGGAGAAAGCTGCAAAAAGTTATTGTTCGTGACTGCATAGATATTGTGCAGCCGACATTTCCAGTCACGTAAAATTTATGCAAGGCTTTTAGAAATAAGAGCCGCATATCTAAATTTGATATCCATATATATTCAGTGCGGTTTGATCCTCGATAGTCAGTTTGCCATCGTACACCGATGATGATCATGGAAGGTCGAAACGCGTCCGCGTGTGTGTGATTGTCGGTAAGTATTCTATGTTGTTCGTCGACTGGTTAAATAAAATGGAATTGGTGTTTACTTCAAGCTCGCAAATTAGATTAAATATTTAATATAAAAATACCGTTAGAATTCCTTTAATAGTTGTTATACAGAAAGAAAGTGCTACATTTTATCTTCTATATTTCATTTTTAATAAAATATGATAAAGTAAATAAATCCTCTAATAAAATTTAATTAAAAAGATTATTTTTTGCAGAACCTGCAAAGTAAAACCATAGAAAATTATTCGAAATCTCTATTTAATTCATGTTTTCTCAATTAATATATACACCCAATTATTCTACGAATAGTCATACAACTGCAGCCATTTGCACGGGTTAGCGTATTTATACCTTCCTGGACATCATCAGTACATGATGACAATATGATTGAGGAGAATCAAAAGGAAATATATAAACAAATATATACATTTAATTTTTTTGGATGCCGAGTATTAGTATCATTAAGATATGCACAAATAGATAGTATAAAGGGAGAAAGAACAGTTTCCTAATAGTTTCTTCATACTATATATATATATATATATAGCATTATTAGATCATTTTCAGTTCAAGTTTAATGCCCAAACATGTATTTTCTGCTAGCAATAATCAGCCTGCAATTTGTTTATCACCAGGGCTTCACACGTTGTTAAATCTTTCGAGTCATTTATTTATTAAATATACTAAAGTCCACGTATGGAGGACATATTTTCGTGGTTTCAGTGCTGTGTTGTGCATTTGGAGACGTGTATCAATCATATGATTAAAACAAGTGTTTAATTTGCAATGTTATTAAATTCAAGTAATAAAAAATCTGGTCGATCTGCCCATATAAGTTTATCGACAATTTGCGCATGTACATTGATAAATAAAACTTCAGGTTGACTTTAACGGCTATTTATCCTCAATTGCTGGTAAAGGTAAATATGTTAGCATAAATAACACTTGAAGTTGCTTTATATGTGCGTTTTAACGCCACTTCAATTTTTTTCAGGTCTGTGCGTAAAACAACATCCACCGTAAATGAGATGTTCAGTTAAATTGCTTTTTTTTCAGATGCTAAAAACATATGTTTCTATTGATTTCTCATTGTGATCATTTTCTCAATCAATTGCCTAGCAGATCTATTGGACTTTAGATAATTTACTGCTGTTGTATTTTCGTCATCTTTTAAACCTGCCACGACCAATCTGTGAATTCTTCAAAAAGGGCATCGAATATTTGGTAATATATGCTGGAAAGACACGAAGATACCGTAATGCAAATACGGCACACATGAGAATGGTTGATGTTATCTTGTTATTTTTAAATTTATATTAGAAATTCCTTTTGTAGGACATAAAAAAAGACTAATAGCCGTATTTCTTATGCTCCGTCGTAAACATGAAAATGGAAAATATCATCAACATACCGTATTTATTAAACAAATTCACTTAAAGCATTTATATATATATATATATATATATATATATATATATATATACTACAGTTCAATTGTCATATGCACTTATCACAATTGAATTTTAAATTAAGGCTGTAATAAGGCTATAGTACGAAAATTGCAGTAAACAATTCGAGAAATGCCGTAAGAAGAATCAGTTGTTTTTCTTAATTTTATTTTTAAACAATGAAGCTTGGTGCGTTTTCTAGTAAGAATCAGAGCTACTTATACGGTTTGTCATTGAAACAGACCAATGCCATCACGTAAGTTGCACGAAGAAAAATTTTAATGCACTTTTCATGTTGTATAACACATGCACATCTTACTAAGCTGTATGTTTCGAAATTTAAATAAAATCAGGTAAATCGTGCGGTTATATTGATATTCACCTCAATTGCACGTGAATGTTCCTAGTGGCGTTTATCACTGTCCAAACAATAAACGGATTCTCTGATCGTGTTTAGCAACGTCTCATTCCGTTCCATTGCCTTATTGTTCTAAAATGGTGCCGACCCCATAAACCGTAGTAACACTGGTTCATGCAATATGACATTCAAAATCATAATTTAGTTGACAATGAGAATTGTCTTGCGAGTTAACGGAATGATAAAACAATTTCTTTATACGAATGTTGGTTGCGCGGGCGGTGATAAAAATTATTATAATCAAGGTTGCGGTCTTAATATAAGCACCTGACCTATTAATTACTTAAACATGTCAGTTTAAACTAAGATTTGTATAGTGTAGAAAAAGCAATTCATCCAGTAGACTGATTTCGTCCTTATTGGGAACTCATCATGTACTAACCAGTATAAGCCGCAGACAGGACTTGAACCTGGGCACGTCTGCTTCGGAATCTGGTGCTCTAAACACTGAGCCACCCTGCCGCAGACTACACTACACACAATTTTCAGTTATATTCTAAATAATGTAACGTGGTTAGTCTATTTTTCCTTTAGATGGAGCTCATATGGCATCCGTTTAAACCGAAACCTCCAACTAACCATCCCAAATCTGTCATTACTGAACAGTCACCACGTTACACGGAGAAGTAGTGTGTGGTCAGTAATGACAGATTTAAGAATAATTGGTGGTGTCTATGGTGCAAGGCTCCACTAGGAAAAATAGGCTGCTGAAAAGTATTGTGTGTATCTTGCAGGTGCTATCAACAGGCTGTCTTCATTCACTTGAAAAAATTTTAACAGTGATGAGTTCATCGGTCTGCTGGATATGTTACATCTAAATAATTAATGGGTCGAGCTTATTCTTTTCTTCTCGCTGGAACTCATATGGCATCTATTTAGATCCAAATTTTCAAAAAACCAACCATAATCTCTCATTATTGAACAGACCCACATTACTTGTGGAAATGGAATTAAAATGAACAATTATATAATTAAACGATCATTTGTTGCGCGGGCGGTGATAACAATTACTCTAATATAGTTTGCGATTTGATATAATTACCTGAACTATTAAGTGCATACATATGTCAGTATAAACTAAGAATTGTAGAGTGTAGAAAAGGCAATTCATCCAGTAGACTGGTTTCGACCTTATTGGAAACTCATCACGTACTGGCCAGAATTTGCCGCTTACAGGGCTCCATCCTGGACACATCTGCTTCTACTTTATACAATGCTTAATTTATACTGACAAATTTTTTACATAAAGGAACAGGTGTTTGTATCAATATCGCTAACTTCATTTAATTAATCAATTATTAATAGTAGATACCTACTTATTTCATTATTTCATTGTCGTATTATTCTATCAATTAATTTTTTTAGAATAGAATAGAATATCTTTACTTGGATTCAAGCCACACATATTCTATCAATTAATAATATTGGAAACTGTACAATATAGGAAAAAAAGGTATCGCATTACATAAATATGTGCAATTAGTCTCATGTACATAAGTAAATCTCACTAGTTGTACTGTATATATAACAAGGTAAAATTCGAGTGTAACATTGTGCAAAAAAATGAGAACCATGACTAGCAATTGATTGTATGTATTGTTGACTAGCATGATGATAAAATGTATAACCTTTCGATTTGAATAATGCTAAAACTTGGAGATAAAAATCTCAAAAAATTATGTTTCTGCTAACAATTATCCATGTCTTTTATTCAGCCATGAGAATGTATTATCATAATCAAAAGAAAAAATATCAACGGGATTGTAGACTTTTTCTAGTCCAGTAGATAAATATTTAAAAGGCATCTTGGATGGAGGCGTTTCTCTAAGCCCCTTTGGTAATTGATTATAAATTTTGTAGATTTTTGAAAAAGAAAATAACTTGCTCGCAACATTCCCCACCAAAGGAGGAGATATTGCCATGTGACCAGATCTAGTTCCAACTTCATGACTCTTTCTTATTGGCTTCATATAGGCACCAGTCCACTGGTTCAAATGGAAAACTTATGCAATAGCACATCCTCCGAAACCATAAAGGTTGCAGTGATACTAACTGCAACCTCGTGGCGTATATAGTGCAGGAGATAGGACTAATTTGTTTCACGACTTTTCTTTGTACAGCTTCTATCTTATTGGACAAGCCCTTTTTTAATGGATTCCAAGTATCGGCAGCATATTCTAGTATCGGTCTAATCCATATTAAATACATTTTAAGTTTTACGTCATTCGATAAGATATTTCGATTTATTAGTGCCCACCTTTTCTTGGCACTGCCTACTATCCGTTCAATGTGTCTCTCAGCAGAAGCTGTACATTGAATCGTTATGCCTAAATCCTTTATTTCTTGCATAAGTTTAATTTCAAAAACATCATTGATCATGAAAATAAATATAATTAAAGTCTGTTCGGCTACCTATTTTTACAGCTCTCGTCTTCTTACTGTTTATTCTCAGCCCTAGTGTTATAAAATACCTACTTAAATCATACAAATCTATTGTCACATTATTTTTAGAGAATTCGACATTTTTCGGATCAATTGGAAAGATTATTTTTAAATCATCAGCAAAATTGCAAACTCGACCGTTAAGGATCTTAGTTTCCAAATGAGCAAATACGATTTTAAATAAAATTGGTCCTAAACTCGAACCCTTTTGAACTCCACTTGTTACTCTTTTCGATTCTGATATCAAATCATTTACTTGAATACTCATTCTTCGATTATATAAATTGAATTTAAGTAACCTAAAAATATTCGGGTCAATATTCAATAAATTAATCGCATTCAGAATAGCATCAAAAGATATAGAGTCAAAAGCTTTTGAGATATCTATAAATACAATTAGTGCATCTAACTTTTTCTCATCTAATGTAATTACATGTTTCCACATGGCAAGCATATTAGTAGTTGTCGATCTATCTTTCGTAAAGACATGTTGATATATATCTATATCAGCCGGCAACATACATTCTAAATGATCTAGTATCAATCTTTCTATTATCTTCAAAAACGAAGGGATAATAGAGATTAGTCTGTAATCACTGGCGCACGTATGTTTACTTACTTTTGGCAACGGTTTAGCTACTATAGTTAGTATATCGATTGGTAATTTCCCATTCTTCAAAATCCAATTTATAAAATTGCAGAGCGTATTCATAACATTTAAAGGTAATTGAAGCAGGTAGTCAATCGAAATACCAAAGTGATATTTTTGTTTTTTTTTATTTTATTTTTAACATTAATTTTATCCATAACTAGTCGTGGTTCCTGATCTCCCGAAGGATCAGGTAGATCTATGAAATTGCTTTCATTCTATGGATTACATATCAAATTGCCAAATAATTAATCCAATTCACAGAGAAATTCATTCCCAGTTTTATCCACAGGTAATTTAAGCCTTAACTTTTCCTTGTATTTACTGTAATCCGAGAGGAGTTTGTAACCTAGTCGAGGATTACTCTTCAGTTTGGCCAAAATAATTCGTTCAGATCTTTGGCGGATTATCAGCAGTGATGAATTAATTTCTGTATCAATTACATCTAATCTCATTTTTTAAATACTGTTAATAAGACTACACTTCATTATATTATCTCTTTTAATTCTTAGTTTACATAGTTTTCTATTGACCCGCTGCGGTATAGTATCTGTAAACGTAGATGCCTGAAATAAAACAGATAATAATGTTGAAACAGAAGAAACAAATTCGTCAGTGTTCATGATATAAAAACTTTCATAATCAACCAATATGCTTAACTCTCTAAAAAGATTCCAATTGATTCTGGAACATTGCACATGTGCATTTTCAAAATTAAGCTTCTGTGCTTGGCTACTCAAGATGTTCCATTGTAAAACAATCTGTTTGTGATCCAATTCTTTGAAATAGTTAACAACATCAAAACAGTGTGATTTCACTGATTCAATTTCTAAGTATACATGATCTAAGCATTGCGAACCTCTAGTTGATTCCTTTATAATCTGCTTGAGATCATGATTAGAAAAAAAGTTGATAATTTCACAGTCATTTAACTTGTTTAAATCTCCTACAACCACATTATATCCATGACAGTCCAAAATAGATTGAAAAGAATTGCTAAATGTTTGATCATCATAAAAACTAGCGTATGGCGGTCTATAAACCGCTGTTAAAATCAGATTATCAATTTATATAGATAAAACATCAATGATAGCATTGTCATCACTAGTATATAAAATTTTCGCATTTAATACAGATTTACTATAAATGAGAACTCCTCCACCCCTTTTATCCGGCAATCTGTCTTTTCTAAATAAAGAATATTGAGGAATATCAAATTCATGGTCTTTAATATCCTTATTGAGCCAAGTTTTGTATAATATTATAAAATCAAAATCATTACTTAATATAAAATTACACAGCAAAATGTTTTTGTTCTTAACACTCCTAAAGTTTGCATAAAATAAAGTAAATGTAAACGCTTATTAATGGACTTATATTAATCCTTCTCTTTCCCGTTAATAAATTTTCACATTATCGTTCTCTAATATGACTCCAGCGTGTTTTAAGCAAGATGGAAAAGCATTTTCGGTCACGGAATCTGAACTTGAGCTAATGCAAACAAATACATCGTCGGTCTTCTCTTCTACACTCTCCCACAGTATTAATTTTACGTTTTTTTATGTGTTTGTCATATACATACATATATATGTTCACTTCTAGAAATTTTGGAAAAAATAAGAAAGGAATTTTCCGTTTATCTGATAAAATTCATACTTATCGTTGTAAATAGGAAAAGTAATATGTTTACAAATTTGTTAAAACGGGAAATTTCTTACTACAATGAACGAATATTCAATACAACTTGACAGGCAATATATACGTTTGTATACTGGGTACTACATTCATTGTAACAATTTAGTTCGTATAGCACCAGAAGAATAAGCCAAAGCCAGCATGAGCAATAAATGTAATCTCATGTACACATGCGTTTTTTCCTTACCTGAAGCGCATCTGTAGGAGCTCGTACTATACCTTATACCGACCATCAACTTGGTCAAGAAAATTAGGACAGGTGAACAGTAAAATCTCATATGCGAATGTATACACAAGCAGCATTGGAGTTAGCTTCATATAAAGACTTTGCAATGCGATTTCAAAGCCAAATCACAATTCGCAATATATACTGAGCCTGTAACTGGTACCAACACAGTTCTTTTCAAAGTGCCTTGTTTGTACATGATGCAGAGGACAATAGATTTCAAGTTACACTAAATGTCAAGTAAATTGAAAGATGCAAAAACTTCTTGAACATCCTTTTTTCTCCAACAAATTAACACATACATATATCACATTTCATGGTAATCATAACAACAC
This sequence comes from Eudiplozoon nipponicum, assembly GCA_029291075.1. Classification (NCBI taxonomy): domain Eukaryota; kingdom Metazoa; phylum Platyhelminthes; class Monogenea; order Mazocraeidea; family Diplozoidae; genus Eudiplozoon; species Eudiplozoon nipponicum. Next base: position 19,137 of record JAQBSW010009588.1, read on the forward strand.
TCAATTAAATATATTATAATTATTTATTTTCATCTCTTTTACCCTGATTAAACTAAATTATTTCTAGGTACAAAATGTCTAATACACGAGTGCATATATATTAATTCCCCATAACAAAGATGTATAGTTATAATAAAGCACAAATATTTTAGAATATATGCAATTAAAATGTCAAATATTCGTGTTTTGTATTTCCTTAAATTCGTGAATGAAGCCAAATCCTCTCATGTCTAAAATAATCAAATGATATCCGTTTCTGCTAGAAATATTTTTTCAGATATCTTGTTCAACAAAACTCTAGATTTTTTATGAAATCTGATGCAGATTATTAGTCAGTATTGTGCTGTGTATAGTGGCCTGAAGATGGAATCGGAAATGATATTCCGAAAAGTCGGCAATCAACGAAGATTAGATCTTACCTTATTTCCACTAGTTAATGCGAAAGATGTTGAAATATTCTGAAGAAAGTTATGAATCCGAACCCAGCCAAATTTAAGACCAGATCAATGCGTACTTGGAAATTGAAATCAATCGGATCTATGCGAAACTGATAATGCAAAGCAACAACCATCGAACGCAACTCGCTAAATGTCAACATATGAAGATCGCACTGCGCAAAAATCAATAAAATCATTTTTGTGAAATCCACACTTCAGCGTTTATATACTTATCTATATAAATAAACTAATCTTAACACTGGAAATAAAAGTGATCTAATGAAATGCTATTTTCAGTCTTTCCCGAAAATAGATGGAATCGCAATTAACAGTCTATTAGGTATTCTACCAGCGTATGCTTATATAAACTACCTGGAAGCTTTGGAACCATAATCATCAATTTAAAAAAACGTTTTATGTATATATCGAATGCATTTCAATTTGTTCTTTAGCTTAAATAGTTAGGATATAAAACTAAATGAATTTCATTAATTTTCGACTGACAAGACTTCACTCGAATGTATTGCTCGACCTCGACAAATAAAAATTTCTACATGAAGACTATTTTTACTTCGAAATAAAGCTGATTGCAAATATAAAATGGGAAGTGCGTGAAATTTGAAGGCTTAGTCCAACATACGATAAATTAAATACAGTTCATTTAAAAGACTGAAGCAAATCATTTACGAAGAGTTATATTTCCTCGAGCCAGCTGTACTTAGTAGACCTTGATATAAACATAAAACAAAAATAAATATAAACAACAGTGAAACCGTACCAATTAGGATTTTATGTATGACTTTTTAAGAAGATGGTACATCGTTCTAAATAATCAAAAGAAAACAATTTATCTCCATAAGTTTATAGAAACGAAAGGGACTGTTATATGTTGTTTTTTGCGTTAATTGACTTATATGTAATGTTATACTAGGTATTGCTTGCATAGTACTGAAATAATTAAAATATGACTAGAGTGACATTTAAAATTCAGCATGGACGATATATGTAATTTTAGGTACCTATGTATATCGAGCTTATTGGTGACTCATCAGTAGAAAACTTTACTACGCCATATACCAGCAACATAATTGGTTAATTAATGTGCGAAAGAGAGATGGTACAATTTTCTATACGAAGTTATATTCAAGAAATAATGGAGCTAGATTTCTATAAATACTTCGAAAATGCGATTTAAAATCTAACTCACTAATATAAATCACGATTATAAACGAAAGTAACATAATGGTTTTCACAAATCTCAACCTGTACAAGGTACCAGCACATTGCTTACATGACATTATGTTTTTCGCTCATTTTAACCTTGGTATAATATTCTAGCGTTATTTGAAATAATTTGTTACTTGGAATACAATATGTTATATATACTTGCATAAATATACATTAGTTCGCCGCAAAAATCGATATATAACTGTTATATATTTAATTGAACGATGGTATGATAAACGGTAAATGTGATAAACAAATTGGATCAACGCTAGAGTGTATGGAATTCATGTAGTGACAGATGATCACAAGTAATCGTAATTCTCAATTTTTTTTTAAATTTAGCCTATCTCGAAATTTATTGTGTTGGTATTATGTTCGGGTTTAGCATCTTGAAAATCATTTTGCTCGTTCTATTTACAGAAGTTTAATATCATGCATACGGTGAGTTAAATTTGAGGTCGGATTTTCGAAGAATTTCTCCAAAATTTACTCTATTACCTCTTGAATACACATTTATATGGAAAATTGTAACTTCCACCTATCTCATATTTATTGGCCAAATATGTTGTGGCTTTAGGTGGAAGTACGGGTTCCTACTGATGAAATTCCTGTAAGCACAAGACATATGTGTACATGAGGTTATACATTTCATGCAAGCTAAACTTCGCTTATCATTCTGTTTCTACTTGAAATACATTGCTACTAGGTGCAGATTGCTCAATACACAATTGAAAATGTATTACTTTTCCGAAACAAGAAATATAAAAAATGTATATACTAAACTGAAGGATATCATCAAAACCACTAAATTGGATAATTTATTTCTTCTGAAGAAACATGTTTCAAATTAGTTTTAATTCTTTAAAATGGTGAAATTTAGCTCATCTCGCAATCCACTGCGTTGCTATCTTATACGAGCCGGATGTATTAAAACCAATTGTGTTGGTAAAACCTACCGGCTTGCTATTTTGAAAACCATTGTATTGGAACCCGATAAATGCTCGGTATTAGTATATCTATCGTTGGTTCCATTATTCAGGCTGGGTAATTGGAAATCTTTTTTCTTGGTGCAATGTACAGGCTCGATATATTGAAATCATTTTTTTCAACTAATATTGCGGACTCAACATATTGAATACCTTTATTTGATCCGTTATTGCTCTGGTTAATATATATATATATATATATATATATATATATATAAAACTACATACGATACAGAAAACGCTATGATGTGAGCACACTATGTCATGCTGATGTTAATTGTGGCCACAACAAAACGCTGACCACGGTGTGAATCCGCTTATTAAATTAAGCGTTTGCAATTATCTAGATGCACCCAGCAAACATAATATCGAGAGTTAGCCTGAGTCATATAATTGATGGAAAGCTGTGAAATTAAAAAAATATACTGCGAAACAGCCTGCGTATACAGCAAGTGAAGATAGAGACAAATATATGGGGACCAGTCAACGAATACGAGCGCAAACGTGGTTACTGAGGGACATGCGTAGTAAACTTGATATGGACTGTGGCAAATTACTAACTTAATATTGAAGGTAAAATTTAAAATACGGAAAAGACATCTTGGTATATCGATCAATAACTTAATTCAAATGCCTTCAGATTACTTGAATGCGTTCTGCAGTTTTGGATAAAATTATAAAAAGACAGTTCAGCACCATACCATAATGGTTAAGTCGTTGCCTAAAATCACTAGGTTTATGACTGCCAAAGATTATAGACTAATCTGTACTATTCCTTCATTTTGAAGATATTTGAAAGATTAATACTTGATCATTTGGGCTCTATTTTGCCAGATGACTACCATTCAAGCCAGCATAGTTTTTCGAAAGATCAATCAACAATTACCAACATTCTATTCAAGTGGAAGTTTGTAATAACACCGGATAAAAGCATATTGTTGAGCCAATAGTCTTTATTAGTATCGTCAATGCCTTTAAATCTACATATTTAAAAAGATTTGTTATTATTCTCACACTCACTTGTCTCACGTGGTATAACCAGTTGTTCGTAGCTTACTATTGTATAGCATTTGTGAAAAGTTCTATGATATTATGTCATTTCTGCAGCAACATTCGAGTACACTTTTGTTCTTATCCTTTGATATCATACTGCTGCACTGTATAGCGCACGCATGAGAATGCAATTGCCTATTTTTGCCTATTTAGTGCTAACGCGTTGTGTAGCAGCACAAGGTAGTCACTGGTTTCACATCATGGTATAGACAATTATCATGCAAATTGCAACTTAATCAGTTCTACGGTATTATATCATTTCTGCAGCCAATTTGAGTACACTTTTTTTCTTATACTGTGATGTCATACTGTTGCACTGTATAGTTCACGTATGAGTAGACCATTGCCTATTCTTCAATGGCCAACTATTTAGTGCTAACGCGTTGTCTAGCAACGCAAAGTAGTCACCAGTTTCTTTGTAACGTGCGGCTCCGCGTTACAACTCAACGAGTACCAATTTCGACAGATTCGGTTTTCCTTAGGGTCGCATATACTAATTCTGGTTTTAGACAATATTTCTCCTAACTGTTATTTTAGAAACAATCTCTGTTAGTTTCAAGCAGTTTTAATTGAGATTTTTTCAAATGCAATTTTATTTGTAATTAATAAGGTTTTGTTTAATAATAATACACACCATCGCGTAATACGCCGGTAGCATGCAGTGGATTAATGTGTTTTAGCTGTCAAAGCTAGGATTTATATTTTGTGTGTTCATCATTTATCTGTAACTAGTAACTATACTGCTAAGACATTCTGGATTTATTTATTGTGTTTTATGACTTTATGCTTTTGTGTCTTGATATTAGCTTTTTGTTAACAATATTTTATTGTGTTGCCGTATAGAGCACGGTCAATTTTGATTAACATTGAATTTTGATTTAGTTTGTAATATTGTTCATAATATAAGTATGGCAATTCGACTTAACCTTCTCCCATCACGACACTGAGATAAAAAAGAGATTGATTATAAGCAAGCCCACGAAACCTATTTCTTTTGACGTCAGCTACCAGGCATATGTAGGAATATCATAGAATCGCTAAATAAACCGCTATCCCACAAAATACCACCTACATAAATCGCAACACATCCTACATCATATCATGGTATAGACATTTATCATGCATATCGCAAATTCATCAGTTACACAGTACATATTCACTACGATTATCATGACCACAAGGTCTAGCACACACTAGCTCTTTTGGTCGTATCGCACTCTTATTGACAGTGATCCACCCTGCCCGAAGTATAACATAGACCTGGCATTTTTTAGTTGCAATCCAGTTTGTAATTTTCACGCTATGGCTCTCAAAAAATATCATACTGCTTTATTTAGCTTCACGAGGTATGACCAGCCACTAAAATTAACAATTTGTGCAGCAACTTATAGTGGTAATTTGGCGTCATATAATTCTTAAAGCAACTCACATTTATGCAACAGCCCAGTATTACTTACACATATTTTGTTAGTTGAAAGATTGGTGTAATTGCGGAAATGAATTAATTGAAAATACTCGATCTGTGTTTTAACTACCGCAAATTTCATTAGTCCAGTAGCTTTCTTTTTGCTATATATTTCGGCCATACTTACAGTAGGCCTTCATCAGTTGCATTTTGTTTCACAAGTTCAAAAAACGAAAAATATGAGGCAAGCGCGTTATTTCCTGTAGCCATAATATTTATATTTGTACTACAGACTGACCCTTCATTAGATATTCGCGTGTCACATGTGTGTGTGCATTTTCATAACTGTTGTTTTCATCTAACTAATTTAGAGCAGAGTGACTGAATAATAATTTATCAATTGCATGCGTTAACTATTCATTTTACCCACTCAATGTAAATGACGTATCTGAGATGGCCCCCGCTTTCAGGTGGAGGAGACCCATAATTCAGAAACACTCGTCATGAAAAAATGCCATTAGTGATAAAACTAGAAGTACGAAAGACCAATGCACATGTTAAATTTCAATTAAAATCACCAGGGTTGTACTCAAGATAGACAAGTTACTAACAGTCATTGGCATACTATTAAATAGGCGCACGCCACGCATGTGCATTTGTATGTGTATGTATAACTAAAAAAATTCGATAAAATATAATTGATAGACATGTTCGTACATCTAAATGAAACTGCAGTCAATAGACATTTATTTATAATTTGCACGCGTCAGACAAATTATTACTTATAAATATTGTATTATTAGAATAATTTCAATAGGTAGGGTGGGAGTGCAAAACAGAAAATTAGGGTTGAAATCACAGAGTTTTAAAATCAAACAAATAGTTAGAGATGAAATTTTGAAAGACTATATTCATAATAATTGATTATTAGTTACATGAACAATAAGCACACTAATTATTCAATCTTATAACAAAGTTCGTAATCTTTTACTGGAGCTAGCTCCAGGTTCCAATTCATGCAATAGGTATTTCCTGCCATTAGCTAATGCGGTATCCAAACTGGACCTAAAGATTTTTAAACAGCTATTTCATTCATAATATTATTTCTAGATTTAATTTCTATAGATTCCCTAATCACTCTCGTCACCCTATTACGACTACATATTGTTATGCGTTTCTATTCCTCCCAGTTGATAGTATGCCCAATCTCCACTACATGAAGAACGAGCTCTGATTTAGCAATATATCCATACTTACACGCAGTTTTATATTCACATCTTCGTACTTTGATTGGGCGCATGGTCTCACCAACATACTTTAGACTACAAACATTGCATGGGATTTCATACACTCCTGATGTTTCTAAGAATTATAGTGAATGTACAACACTTCCCAACATATAAAATTTCACAAATTCTGTGCCATAGACTAAGAAAATATTCCTATTTCTTGGAACACACCTTGATTATTTCATATCATTTGGTTGAAAATGTTGATAAATGTGTACTAGAAGATAAGGATAGATTAGTAAGCTTTGATATAGTGTCTATGTACACGAATACACCGGTACCTGAGGCTCTGGATTTTTTAGACATTCCCTAGTTGATCACCCGTTAATATTGGAAGGAAGAAAAATGATGATAGGACACGTCATGGAGATGATTTGTATTTGTATGTCCTCCACTTATTTTAAATTTGGGAATTAATTTTATAAACAAATTCAAGGCGTTCCAATATGACAGCATTTGTCGGTCCCAATAGGTAATATCTTCATGCATTATTTGGAAAATAGTCTGTTGGATATGACTCCACTGACATCAAAATTTTACCTACGGTTTTTGGATGACATATTAATGATCTGGAACCATGGTGATAATGAATCGATAAATTACTTAAATTTAGCTAATCGAATGAGCGAACTCTAATTTAACTTATGAAGGGAATCATCAGGTTAATTACTATTTTTGGATGTCAAATTAATTAAAAATGATCAGAAATTGGAAAAAGATATTTGTAGGAAGGATACTTATTCAGGAATCCTTCTTAATTTCAAGTCCAATCACCCGTATCGTGTGATAGTCGGTATCTTAAAGTCATTAACATTAAGAAGTCTTAAGTTTATAGATATAAGGCATAGGAAGATAGAATTAGGTAGACTACGCAATATATTCAAGGCTAATAGTTACCCTCTTCATTTAATAGATGCAAAAATGATGGACGTCGTGAAGAAATTTAATCCTAGTTTGAGGTACATAAAAGCGGATAAGGAGAAGGAAGAGCGGAAGGTCATGGTATTACCGGACACTATATTAAGTAGGAAAGTGAAATCATTAGCTTTAAAATACAATATAAGGACCGTTTTAAAACAACCCTTTACACTTGGCACTATACTCCCTAACCAAAAAGAAAGGATTGAACCCTTAGAAACATCAGGAGTGTATGAGATTCCATGCATTGATTGTAGTCTCAAGTATGTTGGTGAGACCATGCGCTTAATCAAATTAAGAAGATGTGAACATAAAACGGCGTGTATGAACATATTGCTAAATCGGACCTTGCTCGTCATGTATTGGAGACTGGGTATACTATCAACTGGGAGGAATGCAAACGCATAGCAATATGTTAACATATAGGGCGACGAAATTAATTAGGGAATCTATAGAAATTAAATCTAGAGATAATATTATGAATGAAATAGCTGTTGAAAAATCTTTAGGTCCGGTTTGGATACCACATTAGCTAATGACAGGAAAAGCCGATTTCATGAATTGGAAACTAAAACTAGCTCCAGCAAAAGATTAAGAACATCGGATTAAGATTGACTAATTAGTTGGCTTATTTTTCAAGTAACGAATAATCAATTATTATGAATATAGTCTTTCGAAATTTCATCTCTAACAGTTCGTTTGATTTTAAAACTTAGTGATTTCAACCCTAATTTTCTGTTTTGTACCTCCACCCTACCTACTGAAATTATTATAAAAATTCAATATCTATAAGTAATAATTTGTCTGACGCGTGCAAATTATAAATTGATGTCTATTGACTGCAGTTTCATTTAGATGTACGAACATGTGCATCAATTATATTTTAACGAATTTTTTTAGTTATGCATACACAAACACATGCACATGCGTGGCGTGCGCCTGTTTAATAGTATGCAAATAACTGTTAGTAACTTGTCTATCTTGAGTACAACCCTGGTGATTTTAATTGAAATTTAACATGTGCATTGGTCTTTCGGACTTCTAGTTTTATCACTCATGGCATGCTTTTATGACGAGTTTTTCTGAATTATGTGTCTCGCCAATCTGATAGCGGGGGCCATCTCTGTTACGTCATTTACATTGAGTGAGTAAAACGAATAGTTAACGCATGCAATTGATAAATTATTATTCAGCCACTCTGGTCTTAATTAGTTAGATGACAACAACAGTTATGAAAATGCACACGCACACATGTGACACGAAAATATCTAATGAAAGATCAGTCTGAAGTATAAATATAAATATTATGGTTAGAGGAAATAACGCGCTTGCTTCATTTGTATTGTTTGTTAAAGTTGTGAAACAAAATGCAGGTTATCAATCGAAATACCAAAATGATCTTTTTGTTTTTTTTATTTTCTTTTTAACATTAATTTTATCAATGCATCACTGTCAATAACAAGTCCTGGTTCCTGGTCTCCCGAAGAATAAGGTTGTTGGAGCATTTTTGCTGGGTAGCTATCTAGTTCGTGATTCTGTACCCGTCCTACAAATCCATGGTGGCTATTATTACTACCCGTGCTCATAATCAGTCTCTGATCCTTTTCGGAT
>JAQBSW010009589.1:0-28061 GCA_029291075.1 Eudiplozoon nipponicum
TATTACGTATTGCTATTAAAGACGTATGTATATATATATATATATATATATATATATATATATATATATATATATATATATATATATATATACATAAATATACATATATATATATATATATATATATATATATTATTTGTGGAATTTAAATTTATTAAAAAAGAAAGTTTATTGTCGATAATAGAAATTCTCGCTCTCCATATTTTATCGCGACCAGGCTCGAACAAGGACACGTTGGCCAATGAGTTTGTGCCTTGCGCTACACTCAGTTTTTAATTATATACTGACTAATATATTTGTGTTAGCCTATCGTCAGTTACCGCCTATACAGCATCTCTTTAGACCCAAAATCTAAATTTATTGCCAATTATATATATATATATATATATATATATATATATATATATATATATTCACTAAATAACTTCTCGAGATATTTTTGTCAAAAATCACGTAGGATTTTTTGCTTGTCAGGCTTCAGGTCAGACAGTATACTCCACCCGATAGTCGCGAACGAAAATATATTAGGTATATCTTAAATTGCGCAGTCGCCTCAAAAAAACCTAAGTTCATGGACGGTGGCTTGAAAAAGGTTCTGCGCTAAAACTGGTCCACTGAACGAATAAAATTTCTTTGGAAATCGGCACCCTCGGTTTATAATGACAAAATTGTGATTATGATATTTCACGATCGCAAAACTTCGATTTAAATTTCCGCAAATGGATTTTTATAAATGACAATCCGTTTTATTCGATTCGTTTAGCAGTTGCACATCAATACCCATCATCACTCAAAAATTTTCGAACATTTGTTGCCTGTATGTTAATCTTCCCATCGAATTGCTCATGAGTTATGCTTGTTCTCTGGCAACTCGACTTTATCTTAACGGTTGTCAAATACTTTGGTATGCGCCTCCTTTGAAAGGCTTTTGAAATACCGCTGAATTATCTGAGTAAAATAAATATGGATACGTTATCATACAGTCAAAAAGGGTCGAGTACAACAATATTATCTCGAAAGTGGCAAACCCAGTTTACTCAATAGAATGAGGTCGTATTCAGTTGATGGATGGAGCCCTTGTTACACTAATTATATAACGGCTCGTCATAATTTTTTGTTAGTCTCTCAGCAAATTCAATCATCAAACACTTTCATGTACACAATTATAATATTATATCAGCTTTTTTTTATCGTTCATTATATAACGGTTTTAATGCAGGAACAGGAAAGCCTGAGTTCGACTAGTAGAGGGATGTCTCGTGTCCAGAAGAGGGTAAAGCCGCCATGCGGCTCGTATCAGCCTGTTGATGCGGATCTCCGGATCGGCGGCCTCGGGTTCAGCGTGAAGTCTAATCCCGTCGCATAGAGCAACCTCAATACTGCGGCACAGTCGAGTACCTTTTGCATTGGCAGTTAAATGGGAGAAGCGAAAAGACCATTGGATGTGCGAGCGGTGGTGTCACCAATTTTAATCAGTTTTGTAGTGGTTCCAGGCAGCACTAATCTATTAATTAATTAAATATGTCAGTATAATTCCAAGAATTGTATAGTGTAGTCCCATCCATTAGACTGGCTCGCCCTTTACGAACCATCGTTTCCACAAGCTTCGTACTCGGGTACGTTTGGAATTGGTGTTTACCATTGACTTCTGCCGTAGTATCTCCGCTGCATATTAAACAATATCCAATGGCTCCTTGGTGTTATTTTCATTTAGCGGAAAGCCAGAATCCATTTAACTAAAGTTCCAACTAACCATCCCAAATCTGTCATTACTGAACAGATGCCGTTTCCGCAAAGTGTTATATGTCGCAAAATTGTAATTTTATCGACTTACGTAAACATTTTACTCGAATTATTTGAAAATTTGGTTTCCATGTGCTTTTTTGTTTTCATATGAGTTAAAAAAGTAACATATTAAAACAAGAATAAAATAACAAACCACTGCAATAAGAGATTAATTGCTCAAGAAAATGTATACAAAATGCCATAAAGTCGTTGTAAATTAGGACGGTCTTAATACTTATGGCATGATTCTTAATCGTTTGTATGATTATAATAACAAATAGACTAAACTTGATGTCCGATAACTCTATTTACGATGGTGATATGCTGACTTAATAGCCTAGAAAAATGGCAATTCACCTATAGAGACCGTTCAATTTTCTAAATTCGCCTGCCAGCTAAATTTCTTTTCAATTACAAATTAATTATATAATTTTCCCAAGTGTGAATAAATAAAGTCAAGGTGTATTATTTATTCACATAGGAAAATTATATAATTAATTTGTAATTATATGGCGAAAGAGTTTAAACAGTAGGCGAATTTAGAAAATTGAACAGTCTCACAAGGTGAATTGCCATTTTCTAGGCTATTAAACCAAGTCGGGCATATCACCATCGTAAATAGAGTTATCGGACATCAAATTTAGTCTATTGTTAATAATCATACAAACGATTAAGAATCATGCCATAAATTATATTAAGATCCGTCCCTAATTTACCACTTTAACATAACATTTTGTATACATTTTCTTGAGCAATTAATCTTCTTATTGCGATGGTTGTTATTTATTCTTATTTTAATATGTTACTTTTAACTCACCATAAGTAAAAAAAAGCACATGGGAACCAAATTTTTCAAATAATTCGAGTAAAGTGTTTACATCTGTTTAAGTCGACAAATTGTTTCTTTATAAGCACCTGACCCATTAATTACCTAACACTTGCCCAGGTAGTGTGGCGTCTGTTCAGTAATGACAGATTTGGGATGGTTAGTTGGAACTTTGAGTCCAAATGGATGCAATATGAGCTCCACCTAAATGAAAAATAACACCAAAAAAGTTGCATTAGTTATTGTTTAACTGAAAATTGTGTGCAGCGTAGAGTGCGGCAGGGTGGCTCAGTGGTTAGAGCACCAGATTCCGAAGCAGACGTGCCCAGGTACGAGCCCTGTCCGCGGCAAATTCTGGCCAGTACATGATGAGTTCCCAATAGGGACGAAACCGGTCTAATGGATGAATTGCCTTTTCTACACTATACAATTCTTAGATTATACTGACATATTTAATTAATTAATAGGTCAGGTGCTTATACCAAGACCGCAAACTTGATTAAAATTAATTGTTACCACCGCCCGCGCATCAAATGGTCGTTTATATTGTTTCTTTTCCTTCTCCATTTTAACCTTGCCAATGCAAAAGGTGCCTCTGACAATTGTGCGAAATGATGGGGTTATCTATGCGACAGGATTAGACTTCACATACAGACCGGAGCCGCCGAATAGACAGAGATGTCCACCGTCAACTTTGGAGCTGATGCGAGCCGCGGCACTGGCAGCTGCCGCCGCTGCGGTTGTCAGTTCATCTTCTGGACACGAGACATCCACATCTACTAGTCAGGCTTCAAACGGAAATCCGTTGCTTGGCTCACATTTATCAGCAGGTATGTTCCTGCATTAAAATTGATTATATAATGGTTTGATAAAAAAGCTGATATAATATTATAATTGTGTACATGGTGTTTGATGATTGAATTGGCTGAGGAAGGCAACGGAATGTGAACGGCCGTTATGCCAATTGAGCATAATTTAACGATTTTAGGTGCAAAACTTTACATCCGTCAACCTGAATACGACCTCATTCCTATTGAGTAAACTGAGCTTGCTAAATGTCTTTCGAAGACTGTGTGATTTGTACTCGGCCGCTTTTTGACCCAACATGGTCTTTGTATCCGCTGTCTTCAATTTTACTCCAGGTAATTCGGCTTATTGTTTCAAAAGCCTTTCTCAACGGGAGGCGCATACAAGAAACCATTTGACAACCATTAAGATAAGTCGAGTTGCCAGGGAACAAAGTATAACTCATGAACAATTCGATGGGAAAGATGACATACGGGCAACAAATGTTCGAAGACGCAGTGGTTAATAAAGCGAAAGCCTGTTCAAAACTCAATTAACATGATTAACCAGGTCTCAGACATCAGTTTTAGATCAAATTAGAGTAATCTCCATGCGTACACAGACACATATCGACAGGAACTCACACGTAATAAATAACAAACAATCATATGACAACTGCTAAACAGATCGAATAAAACTAAACTTCAAACTAGTTGTCATTTATAAAATCCAATGTTCAGTTGTTGCGAGAGTAGGGATAATTATTTAAATCAAGTTTGCGATCGTGAAATAATCACCAATCGCATTATCTATAATTTTGTCATTATAAACCGAGGTTTGCGCAGTTTAGAAATTGCAATTCATTCAGTAGACCAGTTTTAGCCTTACTAGGAACTCTTCAAATACCGTCCATAATTTGCACTGGACAGGACTTGATCAAGAGCACGTCTCCTTTGGAGTTTTTGAATCTAACGACTGCGCAACACTCAATTTTAAGGCATATACTACCTAATATATTTTCGTTCGCATTTCCTTCAGGTGGAGCCTATATGACATTTCTTTAGACCTGAAATTCCAACAAGCCACTAAAAAATCCTACATGATTTTACAGGCAAAACGCTATCTCGGAAGTTGTATTTTAATTGAATATATATATATATATATATATATATAATTAAACAATCATTGGAATTTTAGGTCTAAAGAGAGTGCTGTATAGGCAGTAACTGACGATAATCTAACACAAATATATTAGTCAGTATATAATTAAAAAAGCGAGTGTAGCGCAGGCACAAGCTCCGTAGCCAACGTGTCCGTATTCGAGACCCTAGTCTTGATAAAATATGGAGAGCACTTGAGAATTTTCTATTATCGATAATAAACATACTCTTTTTTATTAAATTTAAATTCCTAAAATATTATATATATATATGTGTATATTTATGTATATATATATATATATATATATATATATATATATATATATGTCATACACGTCTTTAATCGCTTTGACTTTATTGTAGGATCCTCCTAACATTTAAATTGGAGTCACGTGAATAGTATCGATTCGAGCCATAATTTTTTCTTTTTTCTGTTATATGCCTGTTTTAATTGGAACTTGTACTAATTTTAGCTTTCTGAATTTATTTTGATTTGAATTGAGTTTAAGTATACTTAGCCATATTTTTACAAACTTGAATGAAATTTACTTTTATTCAAACCAATGACTGTCATTAGTTGTCTACGTTTTGGTCAGACCAAAATTGTCACAATGCCCACTGTGAACGGACGACCTTCCGTTTATATTTTTGGCGATAAATAACTTTGAATTTCATGGTTATTTCAAAGTGAACTATAAGTATATAGTCCTGGTTTATTGCTGTGTTGTAGCAGTGGAAGAAGCAGCTGCACGCCAGAGAATTTGTCGACTAAATAATCCTAGCTTTACAGACAGTCTCTCCACAAAGTCCATTTTCTTCACCTTTGGCATAGTGATTAAAGCATTTGGTTACGTCCCGATGTGGCACTAAGTTTATTCTCACTTCAATCTATTTAAAAATATCGCCTTTATTTGCAAATGGCAATTCATCTTAAGATTTTAACAAGTAAATAATTTTTTATATAAGCGATTGTAACACCAGCAAAAATTAGTTCACTCTTTAAGAATATCTCAGTCGGCATTTTATTTTAACTTTATTCAAAACTCCTCTATTCTGACTTTGTTTTTTTTCCTGGTGTTGTCCTGCAACATAATTAGGTGGAAAACATGCGTTCATGGAAAACAGCTCATCCAATGCTCAGAAACTGTTAGCCTCTGCCAGTACAATGCGCTCTGCTTTTGGATACTTTTCTGACACTGACATGGCGGTCACATCTGGACACGACTTTAGCACACCTGATGTGCACAGTCAACAGAAGAACTTGCAGCAACACGCGGAGTCTCCTTTTCACCACCTGAACACAGTTTACACGCCTAGCCGGTCTACCGCTTCAGTCTATTCTTCCTCGCATCTTCGACCGCAACTGGAACAAGACAGCGCACAGCATCACCAACCACATTCAACACACACAGCCCATACTGCAACTGATCAACTGGCCCAGTCGTGTGCATTTTCCTATTCAAATCCGTCGAATAGTCATTTAAGTCAAGCATTCGCTAGTGCACAGATCTCGAGCCAACCCGACGATCATCACTTACGTCATGCATCTCCAAATTCTAACCAACATCAAACTCATCACCAGCTTCCTGCGCTAACATCTCATCACCATCAGCAACAGCTTCAGGACCATCAGCCGCATAATTCACATGCTCACCATTACACCACTCAAAGTCATCATCACCATCATCATCAGCATCATCATCAAAATGAACAACTGTTAACCAGTGATTCATATCAACAATTTCAACATGAACGTGAAACGCACTACCCGCCTCTTGAGTCATCACACATTCCAGGTTCTCCCGTCGTCATGATTCCGTCCCATTACATTAATCAATCTGTATCAACTTGTGCAAATACTTCTCTTAGTGATACTACTACCCACGTAACTGATGTGACAACAAATATCAGTTCCGCTCTTAATAGTAGCCTTCTCATGGACACAGGACAATCAATCTATCCATCAATGAATTTAGAAGATTTTAATGTTCCTCAACACCACCACCACCACCACCACAACCATCATCATCATCCTCTTCATCCCCATCATCATCAACAACAACAACAACAACAAAATTTAATTTCTACGGATGGATCGCATTTAGCACAGAATCCACATCATCATCATCATCATCACCATCATCAACAACAAACTCAACCAAATCAACTTCTTCATAATCAACGTCAAAATCTTCAACAACAGCACCATCAAATGTTTTCAAGCTCAATTACCTCGATTGACGGCTTTCCAAATCTCCGTTCCCATCAATTAGCAACAAATAGTGATGCGTCAGAGACAAGTACCGCGAAATCGGGTGTGTTGACAGGATACTATTTTGATAATACAAACAATGCTACTAGCAGTAGTATAAGTAGCGACAGTGTTTTAGGAATGCATGCAGATATATTAATGAGCGCACGTAATTTGTCCAATAATGACAATAGATCGCAGCTCATGAACTACGCCGCACAGATGGCGAACTCTTCTTCGGTTTCTACTAGCTCTTCCAACCTGTTGGCATTTGAAGTCGTGAAGAACAACGAGTTAGGCGCAGCCTCAGATAGCTGTTCAGAAATACCGCAGAAGCACCAACAATATCAGCAAAACGAAAGGACGGGACTGAGTTTCTCGAGCTCAGACTTCAGTCTGGTATCGCAAACAACGAAATCGGAGCAAATGGACATACAGACAGAAGGAGGTTGCAACACTAACATCTCAATGGGTAGCCGCTCAACTTACACCAGTCCAGAAGCTATATAAGTTTTGATGCATGTCTCGTCAGAAGATAACATTATTTATTTCGAAAACACGCAGATATACAATCTATACCTTAACGATGTGATTTTAATTTCCTACAAAAAACGCACATCCAAACACACAAACGCGCATATATTTATATATATATATATATTTATATGTATATATATATATATATATATAAAATAAAAGTCCTACAAACACATATTGATACACGAAAAAATTATCATTATTAAGCATTCAAAAGTGAAAACACATATTTAACAGCTTTAATGTGCTTTCAAAGAATAAAAATGTTTACGTTTCTGCACCGGTTGTAAATGACAAATAAAAATATTGGTTCGTTTATGCCTTAACGAATATATTTGTAATTTTTATTTTACGAGTTAGTCAGCAACAGTATTTTACTTATGTCGAGTCAATTGAGCCCAAAGAATACTGTATATTACATCAGCCCAATAGCGTTTTGTTCTATTTTATTTTAAGCCGGCTAATAGATTTTTTGGCTTTTTTGTAAGGTGGTTATTTATAAATTGTCAATTTTTCCGTTTAATTTTATTGGCACTTGCTCTTCCAATACTCACATATGCTTAACTAAAGGAGACAGAGCTTGAGAGAGTGATAGAGAGAGGGAGAGGCCACACAAGGGTTTGAGAGAAGATGGAGAGTATTATATTAAGATACAAAGTTTGTTACATATAAATGAATGGATATTTCCAAAGTTAGCCTGTTACGTTGATTTATCAATATATGTATATTGATAAATAAATAAAGTCACATATCTACTTAGGGAAAGAAAACATAACAAGCTAAGTATTATTAAATGAAAATTACATAAAAATACGGTAAAGATGGAATTTATGGAGTCGTTTGATATGCAATTGCGTGTTCTCAGCGATTTAAGGCTAACTCATTTTATATACGTGCCCAGAAAAATAATAAGTTTCCAATTTTAATTCCATTTTCATGCTTAGAATTAGAAAAATTCCTAATTTATTTGCTCTGCGGCGCGCCTTTTTTTAAATGACAACAGATTCGTGTTTATTTCAAATCTGCAAACTTAATTAAATTATGCTCTAAGTTTGCCACTCATTAAGTTTTAGGCCTGCAGTTTTTAAGTAATTTAAATGTTGGTGAACAAATAATATACTTTTATGTGATTTGCCGCACATAATACGACTTCATTTATCAAGTAAATTGAGGGAACATTTAATAAAAATTATTGAAATAAATAATCGAAAGCTACTCGATTTGTGTGGAAGCGAACATCATTTTGAAATTGAATCATGCTACGTCATTTTTTTCTATACAAAAGTATATATCAATTTGAAAACACAATACAGCTTTTAAGTTGAATAGAAGGGTTTGTAGCAATGCTTTTTTCAACAAGAAACAAATGCTATCTGAAGTAGATACCAAATGATTTGAGGTGTACATAGTTATGTTTATGCTTGTGTGTGTTTGAGTATTAAAACTGTCACGTAAAAAAAACAAATATTTATTCAATATCACAGGCAGTTTTAATTTCGGTTATTACCTTCTGCATGCCGCCAAAAATGCGAAAGCAAAGTGAAATCTCAGGCGGGAGACATAATTTATATTTGCAAAAAACTATGAACTGGTAATCGGTTTTTGGTGGCTCTTTCAGCATGACGCGTTTTTCAATTTATTTTACTCTTATTTTATTTGAGACTCCTTTTTAAGTTTATTTCCGGCATAAGAATAAATAAACATATAATGTCTACTTATGTTGTTTTTTTTGGGCTGGAAAACGTTAATTTCTATGCATCTTTGTCAGAATTTTGCGTTGGTTTGAGAAGATAGTCTCAATTGTTTAACTACCAATTTTAATGTTGATATTATTGATCAATAAGTTCAATCACGATGCTCATATTTTTGTTGAATTTCGTGATGCGTAGAGAGAAATTTTAAAATTTATTCATTTTATGGGGCTGTTTCATAGATGTCTATAGGCATTCAAGAAGCAATTAAATTATTCTTGACTCTGCCACTTCTTAAATAATTTAAACGTGCCGTTTTCAACTTATTTATTTCGTCTCACGACAGACTGTAGATTTTGGTTTTAATTAATCCGGTAACACGAGAAGAAAAAAGTTTGATATTTATTGTGTAAAGAGGTGGAACTGTTCGTTTTTATCGGAATATCAGCAGGTTGTAAATAAGTTACGAATCTCTAATGTACTTATAATTTCAAAACAAAATACTATTGTGCAACATTTTGTATGGCTGTTCTCGTCTAGTCATTTTATGCTTTAGTATTTAAAAATATGTCTAACTTCTAGTATTTCATGATGCCTAAACTTATTACAACTAACTCGTGTGTGCTGTTACTTCGACTGGGCTTGGTTAAGGTATAGTGTAACTTCGGCTAGAAAAAATATCTAGCCGATTCTTATTGTAATAAATTAGAAATTAAAAAAACAATTGTCGATTCACGATTTTTGCATCCTTTCTATTCGAAAACGTCGATGGTGTTTATGAAGAAACAAGACCGATTGCGCATTTAAATTTAAATTTTGTAAATAATCAATTCACCATTAGAGCTATATTAATGGATTATAGTTCAATATCTTATCATCAACTTAAGAATCAATGGTAACAATCGTAAATCTGTGTCAACACCGTTGCCTATAGTTTTAATTTCAAAATAACCACAATCATATTTTGCCCCTTTACTGCAGTAAAAAAGCTCTTTAACTGAATAGTCAATTTTTAAGTGATAAAATTTTTTTTAAATAGCATCATATTGACAGCCATTCAGTCTATTTTATATTGCGCAATTAATCAGCTGATCAAACAATCAACAAGTTAGTTATTTGTGGTTAATCAGTCAGACAAACAATGCTTAGATCCATCATTGATTCAGGTCATCTGTCAATCGATTTATAAATGAGTACATCAATCAACAAAGAAGTTATCGACTATTCTTTCAATGAATCTGTTTAGACATTAATGGATTCAAGGAAACATCTTACAAACTTTCTTAAAGACATTCCCTCACTAAATGAATCATTTAATTATTAATTATTTAATTTATATATGCATAATCAAACTTATAAAAAAAGTTAATACATCAGGCAACCATTGCATTTTTCTTGATTATTACTGCAGAAACCTTACCTGACTAGAAGCCAGTCACTTCTTTCTCTAAGAAATTTAATTATGCATGATTAATTGAAGTAAACATTGTAAGTTGAAAATATCTATCTATACATTATTCGATCGATTCTCCACAAAAACAGCTTACTTATTGATGATTTCCATATTGCCCATAAAGTACGTAAAACCTAGACACAGTAGGGGATTAATCGTTCGTTCCGCTTAATAGTAAATCGATTTATCTTGTGAACCAGCATACATATCTTTTAGGCTGTACTTTCATTTTAAATTTTGTCATAGTTACGTAATAAATCTTTCATGGATTGAAACGTTTATAACACATTTTTTCGAAAGATGAAAGACAGTTTTATGCACAAAATGAAGTAAATTTTACGGTTCGCAAAATTAATCCTCATATTGGTCTCTATTTGTGATTATCTATTTTTTGCACAATAAAATATATTGAACTTAAATCAAAGACAAACGTGACGTCGTTGTTTAGTTTTCACCAACGCCACAACTGTCACGCCCTTGAAGGCTTATTTAAAATTGGCTAAATCCAAAATTTTTGACATGTCAATAAAAATATACATTTATTTTTGATTTGACGGTATGGCTTTTTCATTTTGATGGCATAAATTTTTTTTAAATGGCATATTATATGCTACAGTTGATAAGATGGGACACAGTGTGGGGAACGTTAGCTTAATTGATCACTTTAGACATTAGTGAATATCATATTAGACAGGTGAATAGAAATTATTATTATTATAATCAAGGTTGCGGTCTTGATATAAACACCTGACCCATTAATTACTTACATATGTCAGTATAAACTACGAATTGTATAGTGTAGAAAAGTCAATTCATCCAGTAGACCGGTTTCGTCCTTATTGTGAAATCATCATGTACTGGCCAGAATTTGCCGCGGACAGGACTCGAACCTGGGCACGTTTTCGTCGGAAACTGGTTGCTATAGCCACTGAATCACCCTGCCGCATTTAAACAATCGTTCAACATGGCAAAACTACTATTAAATAAACACACTGACGTGTTTCCAACTTCCATGATCATTATTAGAGCACAACGGAAATCTGGCAATAACGAGGATCAAGCAGAAATATATATATATATATATATATATATATATATATATATATATATATATATAAAGAAGTTATGGCATATTATTTATGCACATTTCGCCCATAGCATATATTTTACATTACTGAAAATTTCGGCTGCCTAATTGCTATGTAATCAAGAACCAAATTTTTCAGCTTTCGCCACAATTATACAATTTATATAATTTCACCGTCCATGATCGCGCGTGTGGTGGTAACAAAATTTTAATTCAAGCTTGCCAGCATTAGATAAACACACATCTCATTGAATCAAATCGGTTTGTGTAGTTTTCCAGAAGAGCAATTTAATTAGCCATCTGACAGGAATAGAGGGCGTAAAATAAATAATTTGCAATAACACACACTGAGACTCAAATACATGACGAAAATGTTATTACAAAATATAATTTATTTCTTTAGAGTTGCAAGTTGGCATACAAACGTAGAAATGGAGACTGGGATGGAAGGATAAAATTGAAACAACACGAATAAGTAAAACCGATAAAAAATATGAAAAAGGGATGTTAATTGTAAATTTAATATGAAATCCAACTTATATTTAAAACTTTAAGTTACAAATATCAAATTTAAATCAGAATAGTGGAAAAAATACGAAGTTGACGTTACAGCATATCTTGTAGACGAATGCCTGTTCAAACCATCATCAAAGTTGGTGTTGACGCTGAAAAGTGATTGCCGGAAATTCACGCCCTCTGGAAACAGGGTTTTTTTGTAATAATACAGCCGTCTTGACGAACGCAGCAACAGGTTGACTCAACTTCAAAATCTGTTCCTAATTACGCCGAAATAAGTTCTGTGCGTTTGGGTTGTAATTTCGGCCAACATTATATGAATTGAAAGGTACACAAAAGCATTTTAACGTTGGAAACCTTGTTTGGAGTTACTCTTTTTTTGGTGACAAAATCTAATCATAAACTTCATTGCCAAATAACAAAACGTACCATGCTTATAGGCACAAAGCATTTTTTGATGCAAATAAGTAATGGAACCTAGCTAAGCGATTATTTCTCAAATTGTGTTCCAATTTCAAGCCATACATATTCATTCTGCCTTTTGGTGAAATTAATAGGATTCTTTGCGTTAACACGTTGTCCTCGGGGGATAAAACATGGAAGAATATCCTATAGCATAATTTTTCGGACTCCATATGGAAGTTTTAAATCGTATAAACTAAGCATTGTACAATGTGGAAAAGGCAATTCATCCAGTTTACAAGTTTCGTTTGTATTGGGAACTCATCACGTACCGGCTAGAATTTACCACGGAGCAGACTCGATCCAAGGCACATCTTCTTCGGAATCTAGTGCTCAAAACATTTATATTGACAAACGTATGTACATATTAGGTCAGGTGTTTATGTCAAGATCGTAAATTCTGGATATTATGTCCTGAGTTCCCAATAAGGACGAAACTGGTAAACTGGATGAATTGCCTTTTCCACACTATACAATGGCTTGTTTATATTAAGAAATGTGTGCACATAATGGGCCAGGTGTTTATTTCAAGACCGCAACCTTGGTTTAAAGTAGTTGTTATCACCGCCCGCGCAACCAGTGGTCGTTTAATTATATAAATGTCCATCATATAAATGGACATCATCTATTGCAAAGAAGATAAATACAGTTATCTTAGCACACACTAGGAGCTTCAAGTAAGTCACACTCCAAATTTTGAGTGATTAATTAAATATCATTTGATTTGAAAAGGGAACTGGCTATTGTGGGACAACTGATAACAATCCTAGGTTAATAAATTCTTGATTTCTTTACATTTCCTGGCGCACAGACTGGTTGTTTCATGGATTGATTGGTTTCGTAAGCTTCCAAAACTATTATTGTCCGCCGGAAATACTGTAGTATCAAGTTTTGCCAAATTTTCTTCGGCGTTTTGGTGCGCGTTTTCTCCCTCCATCCTCAGGACATCAACAAAATCCACATAGAATAAACAACTGGTTGTTAAACAGCTGATTGGCGCTTGTCACAAGTCCACAAACATGTTCTCATGTGGAACATGCTCTAGTTGTTCATATGGTTAGTGGCACTGCCGGTTTCTCGTTGACATTTATGGATTATTGGTTGCTAAACGTTAAAGTATGTGCATAATTCTATTGGGTATTACGAATGTGGTAACAAATAAGTTGAAACAAAAACACGTGCAATACAATTGACGAATGGCTCAATGTTGAATCTCCGGTTGATCCATATTTCCAAGTACGCATCGAGTTTGTCTTCTTATTGGCTGGTTACGGATTCATTCCTTCCTTCCGAAGTCTTCAGCATCGTTCATACTAACCATAAGATGCCTAATGATGATTACGGAAATGAGGAATCGAAACTTCGAAAGGCAACGAAGATAAGATCGTACCTCGTTTCCAGTGGTTAGTATGAACGATGTTGAAGCCTACGGAAGAAAGGGACGAATCCGCATCCAGCCAATAAGAAAACAAACTCAATGCGTACCTGGAAATGGGGATCAATCGGGTCTTTGCGAAACTGAAAGTGCAAAGCGACAACTCGCGAATGAAATTCGCGGAGATTCAAAATTGAGCCATTCGTCAATTGTATTGCATCTGTTTTTGTTTCAACTTACTTGTTACCATATTCGTAATACCCAATAGAATTATGCACATACTTTAATTTTTAACAACCAATAATCTATAACTGTCTACGTGAAACCGGCTGTGCTACTAACCATATGGACAACTAGAGTATGTTCCACATGAAAACATTTGAAATTTTACCATTAGTCGATTAATTAACTTAAGTACGCTATCCTGATATAGACACCAATACAATAGTATTTAACCAATTGGAATACTGACCCGTTTAGAGCTACTATGATCATCGTCAGAGGACGACGGCAGAATGACTAGCGTTGATCAAACCGCAATGGAAAGCAAAATTAAATATACCGCTCCAAATTCTAGTTGTCGTACATACATTGAACTGGGAAGTTGATATCGGCATATATTATTTTGC
This sequence comes from Eudiplozoon nipponicum, assembly GCA_029291075.1. Lineage (NCBI taxonomy): Eukaryota > Metazoa > Platyhelminthes > Monogenea > Mazocraeidea > Diplozoidae > Eudiplozoon > Eudiplozoon nipponicum. Next base: position 14,559 of record JAQBSW010009589.1, read on the forward strand.
ATTGCGGTTTGAATTTAGCTAGTTTGGTTGTTGATGACCATGGAGGGTCAATATGCGTCAGTACAATTGATTGATGGTAGTTTTGCTATGTTCTGCGAATGGATAAATGCAATGTAATTGGTGTATATATTTATCTAAGAAACTTGACTTAAACAATTGTTATCTCCATTCGCACAATCAATGATTGTTAAGTTTGTTTATTAAGTTGTACAAAAGAATGTATACATTCCATCGGGGTTTCTACTAAAGATAAGAGCCCACGAATGTTTTGCGCCATTCAAATTTGCCTCCATTAAAACGGAAACGTTCTTATCAATTATAAATTAACTCTGACTTACTTATGAGCTACTAAGTCTTCCAATACCTTTGCTTTTCATTCCTTTTTTTCAATTTTAGGCTTTATTTTGCATTTAAATATTCTCGCATTTATTTATTAAATATACATTCCTTTGTTCAAACCTATTTATAGTCATTTAACTTTTTATTTTTTATTATAATTAGGGATAAAACTTTTCCCCAATGTCGTGTCTTGTTTAATTAAATAACTCTTGTTTTCTTTCACTCTATAATTTCACTATTAAATGTTTGCCTCTTTTATTTTCCATTCTCTCGTCTTAACCTGCCTAGTGCTTATCTATCGATTCTGATAATGAAAACATTTAAATTAAATGCTAGGAAGCACAAGAGTAAATATAAACCTCGATAGGATGACACGAACTTCAATGCAATGGCAATATCTCAGCGAAAATGTGCATTAGAGGAAACGAAAAAATGCAGGCCCATTCCAATGTAACTACCGTAGTCATGCCTAATTACTTGTGCGTGGCAACAAGTTCTATCGCACGCCTAAATACAAATACCAATATATATATATGCTATTAGTATAAACCAAACCATATCTACCAGACTGGTTTAACACTTATTTATTACTCCGTAATAGTGTGCAGTACAGCCGCGGCAAGGATTCAAACCAAGACGCATTCTGTTCACGGTAACTTACTTCATTCTCTGCACCAGCGAAGCCATATGTTGCACGAAATCTTAAGTTTAATGCCTAATTACGTCTGGACAGGTGCCATCCAAATGACCTCCATTTAAACATCAATTCGACCAGAACCAGTTTACCTAAGTGAAGATCTAATTTACAGTAGGGGTAGTTTAAATGCCGCATATGATACGACAAACAATTCTCGAAATCAAGTTTGCGCGCTTGAAGTAAGCCCCAATCCCATTGCCTTTTGCCAATCGTCGAACAATTTAACGGACGACAAACAATTGCATGTGAAGATATTAAATACTTTGTAATTTTAAAATTAATCCCTCAAATTCTCGCATTTATGCAACAAATGGAAAGAGAAACGAAAATGAAAATTTACTGAATATTCCATACAACTTTAATTGCTTCTTCATCGACAATCAACTCGCACCTCGTGCATATGCGTTATTCACATGATGAATTCTCGAAGCTGAAACTAGAACACGAATCTCAAAACATAATGATTATTTTGAGAACTGCTAATGAAAATAAAGCGGGTGGAGCATGGTGAAAAATATGTCAGCATTTACGAGAAGTAACTTCCTGCTCATGTGAGCTTAAATTATATATATATATATATATATATATATATATATATATATGATGATAACATTTATTCCGCTCTTATAATGCGTGAAATCATTGAACCTGTTGTTACTTCCACAGTTAAATGACGGACAAAAACTTATTTCGTTATAGGAATGCATTATGAGCTTACATACAACGGATCAGTAGATTCTAATATCATAAACCCAAGAATATGATGTGTTTAATCCTAGTAATTTGGATAAAGTTAAAGTGAAGAATTATGTAGAATTTCTAGAGTTGCAATAATGCTTAGTAGGAAAAAAAGTGTTGAATAATCTGCAAGAGTCGTTCACATGCTGCTGGGATGTCACAGCAAATCGATAATTGACAACTGAAGTTCCATCTCTACTGTTACAATACTTTGAATCTAAACAATGTATTTGTTCACAATAAATAAATTTGTTACACTAACCAATATCTGACCATGACGTGGGTCTCTATAGCAATGGAATTATTGCTTTTAGACACTTAAGCGCAAGCACAAATTTATTATCCCATTTTCTAATGACTAATTAGAATAATCAGGTTTAAAATCACACGAGACCATTGGAATTGTGAATAAGAGAACACAATTTTGGAACTAATTTTTGTTAATTATAAAGAAAAGTATTAGCTATTTTCTTAAACAGGAGTCCTCAGTATGCGCATTAATGACGAGTCAGACACAATTCTGACATAATGTTTGATTATTTAAATCAAGTTTGCTATCTTGAAGTAAACACCAATCCCATTGTACATAACCAGTCGTCGAACAAGATAACAAAGCTACCGCCAGCCGCAATGCACTGACGCGTTTCGACCTTCCATGATAATCATCAGAGTACGACGGCAAACTGACTATCGAGGAACAAACCGCTTTGAGTACATATGGAAATGAAAGTTAGATATGCGGCTCTCACCTCTAGCAGTCTCGCATACATTGAACTTGACTGGAAATGTCGGCTGACAATTTCTATGCAGTCACGAACATTAACTGTTTGCAGCTTTCGCCACATATAAATATATATGCAATACAATTTAACAATAATTAATTGCGCGGGTGGTGGTAACAATTATTTAAATCAAGTTTGCGAGCTTGAAGTAAACACCAATCCCATTGTATTTAACCAGTCGTCGAACAACATAACACAACTACCGCCAGCCGCAACGCACTGACGCGTTTCGACCTTCCATGATCATCATGAGAGTACAACGGAAAACAGTATTTGATTTCCAAATATATTAATGCGGTTTGATCCTCGATAGTCAGTTTGCCGTCGTACTCTGATGATGATCATGGAAGGTCGAAACGCGTCAGTGCGTTGCGGCTGGCGGTAGTTTTGTTATGTTGTTCGACGACTGGTTAAATACAATGGGATTGGTGTTTACTTCAAGCTCGCAAACTTGATTTAAATAATTGTTACCACCACCCGCGCAATCAATTATTGTTAAAAAACATAACAAAACTACCGCCAGCTGCAACGCACTTACATAACAAAACTATTGTACAGAAAGGTACATAAAACCACATAACAAAGAAAGGTACTAACACCATGGTTACCGAATCGGTACATGTTACTAACACGATGGATTTCAATGTATGCTGTAGTTAATCAAAATTGAGTATAACATATATTTATGAGCACCTGCTACTCCATTAAATCTATACACTCTGGTCTTGGTCGACATCACCTACCACATTTCAGGTAATCATGACATCATTCAATTAAATATATTACAGTTAGATACTCTTTGTGGCGGAGAACTAATATATATACAATAATGTATTAGGATTTGTGCACCTAGTAACAAATTAGTTCAATTATGAACAGAAAGATAAATCAAAGACAGCATGAACGGAAAGTAATCTCATGCGCATTCGTTTCGTGCATACTGGTCACTCATCAATAGGAGCCAGTATTACGCCCTTTATCCACTATATATTTGGGTGAGGAATCTGGGAATATAGGACGCTATTTATTTAGCATTCATATCTTTTCACGGATACCATGAATGAATTTATATTGTAAAAGACAGAACATTAAAAACATTATTTTACTGCTAGCTAGCATTTGAATAATATCGGGTATTGGGAAGAATGGAGACCGCTTTTCGTTCCATCCAAAAATGTTCTCTCATCTCTAATAGTCTTGCATACATTGAACTTGACTGGAAATGTCGGCTTCACAATTTCTATGCAGTCACGAACATCAGCTGTTTGTAGCTTTCGCCACACAATTATTTAGACAATAGATTTAAACAAAGGGTGATTGCGCGAGTGGTGGTAACAATACTTTAAATCAAGTTTGCGTGCTTGAAGTAAACACTAATCCCATTGTATGAAACCAGTCGTCGAACAACATAACAAAATTACTGCCAGTCTCGACGCACTTACGCGTTTCGACCTTCCATGATAATTACCAGTAGCGAGGATCAAACCGCAGTCAGAGTGCTGTCGTAATTTGATGATGATCATGGAAGGTCGAAACGCGTCAGTGCGTTACGACTGGCGGTAGTTTTGTTTTATTTTGTTCGACGACTGGTTACATACATTGGGATTAGTGTTTACTTCAAGCACGCAAATTTGATTTAAAGAATTGTTACAACCACCTGCGCAATCACTTAATTTTTAATTGTATTGTCTATATAATTTTGTGACGAAAGCTTCAAACAGCTAATTATCGTGACTTCATAGAAATTGTGCAGCCGAAATTTCCATTCACGAACAATTTATGCAAAACTACTAGAAGTGAGAGCCGCATATCTAATTTTCTTTTCCATATATATGCAATGCGTTTTGATCCTCACAAGTCAGTTTGCCTTCGTACTCTGATGAGGATCATGAAAGGTCGAAACGCGTCTGTGAGTTGCGACTGGTGGTAGTTTTGTTATGTTGTTCGACGACTGGTTAAATACAACGGGATTGGTGTTTACTTCAAGCACACAGACATGATTTAAAGATTTGTTACCACCAACCGTGCAATCAATTATTGTTTAATGAATTTTGTATTATGCGTTCGAGGTTTCACAGCATTTTACCTCGTCAATTACATATTTTGCCTGATTATTGCACATGTATAACCCTTTATTGCCGCTATTTTTTTCACATTGAAATGGATTCTACAAATGTTTTCTCATATAAATAATTTTTATTTAGTTTGGGTAATGTTTCGATCATCCCTGTCGGTTTTCATAGTAACGATTCGCGCTTCATTTAGTAACCAAACATCAAAATCGCCACTTTATTATGACATTGTGTCATACCAATTCTAGTTAAGTCTCTTGTTATTTGCTCAAATTATCTGGTGTTGCTTAATTTTTGTGCTAAATTTATTACTTAATTATTGCCAATCGTTATTCTACAATGTTGATTAGAGCACCGCAATCAAACGGAAATCCGGAAAGATAAGTTGAAACGACAATTAAATTTGAAAAAAAAGGAATTGGAATCCGTCACCGTTCAAACAACAATATATGTTAAAAAATCGTTGATTACGCGGGCGGTGGCAACAATTCGTTAAATAAAGTTTGCCAGCTTGAAATAAACACCAAGGCCGTTTTGCATTTAGCCAGTCGTTGAACAACAGCGCAAAACTAAAGTCAGTCAGACACACTGATGCGTTTCGAACTTCCACGATCTTCATCAGAGTACGACGGCAAACTGACTATCAAGGATCAAACCGCGTTGAATATATATGGAAATCAAAGTTAGATATGTGGCTCTCACCTCTAGTAGTCTTGCATACGTCGTACTTGACTGGAAATGTTGGCTGCACAATTTCTATGCCGTCACGAACATTAACTGTTTGCAGCTTTCGCCACATATACATATATAAGCAATACAATTTAACAATAATTTATTGCGCGGGTAGTGGTAACAATTCTTTAAATCAAGTTTGCGTGCTTGAAGTAAACACCAATCCCATTGTATTTAACCTGTCGTCGAACAACATAACATAACTACCGCCAGTCGCAAGTCACTGAAGCGTTTCTACCTTCCTTGATCATCATCATAGTACGACGGCAAACTGACTAGCGAGAATCAATCCGCATTGCATATATATGGAAAGCAAAATTAGATATGCGGCTTTTACATCTAGTAGACTCGCATACATTTTACTTGACTGGAAATGTCGGCTGACAATTTCTATGTTGTCACGAACTTGAAATATTTCATCATTCGCCACATATATAGAGGTAATACAATTAAACAATCATCGATTGCGTAGGTGCTGATAACAATGACTTAAATCTAGTTTGCGAGCTTGAAGTAGACACAAAAGCCATTTTATTTAACCAGTCGTCGAACAATTGGCGACTGGCGGTAATTTTTTATGTTGTTCGACGACTGGTTAAATACAATGGGATTGTATGTTTGAGCCCGCATGCATATGCGGAAATCCCTGCTCCTGCATGAACATGTCTAGCTTCCCATATTTTGTTGTCAAATTTTAACATTTAATCCAACTTAATCGCCTTCGCTTGTCTAAGGTTATTCTATTAATAAACGAATAGTTCTTGCTAGTTGAGATCTGGCGAAATGAATTGTCCATTTTTAAGTGTAAAATAAAACAGATTTTGTGACATACGTTTGCATCAATTCACTAAGCATTATTCAATTAACTCCATGCACGCACTAAAGTGGCTGACCTCAAATGTCAACATGACTTATTCTAGCACACCTGAAGCTATAATTTGACAGCATCAAAATTTTTAACAACCTTTATTCAAATTTTCGGTACCTAATAGATTCTGGGCTATTCGTGTCATAATCAACATAGGATTACTCCGGTTTGTGCTCGACAAATACAAATTCGCCAGAAAAGTACAATTTTACCAAGCAGTTATCTTTTTATTGTTAAGAATTGCAGAAACATGATTGTGTACATTATTATGATCGGTCGAAATCTAATTTAAATCATTTAGGACATAAGGTAATAAACATAATTTAGGCCATACTCTGTTGAACAATGAATATGGAGTCTCATGGAAACTTGCCGATAGGCGCAAATCAGTACTCCCGGATTCCATCAAAGAATTTTTCTTTATATTACGGATCAATTGATAAACAATTTCGTCTTTTAAAAATGTATTAGTCATTTTAGCTTACAAAAGGTGAAACTTCGTGAAATCTAAAAAAATGTAAAATGAATATTATGCGGTGTATCTATAACAAGTTGAACTAAATTGATTGTTCCTCGAGAGTGCTGAGTGTATACTTGTTTTTATAAATCTCGTGGACAAAAAGCTTTGGTTTTTATTTACTTGATATATTGTGTAGCCATAAGTTTGATTTCATAATGTGTGATCATCTGTGAACAGATGAATGGATTAGAAATGGTGTCCCGAAAATTTTCTGTTGAAAGCTTGAACCGACAGTATTATTTTACTTTGTTGTTATGACGTTCTCATCGTTAGAAAACAGGTGTTAATTTGAAGAAGTAAACCAAACAAGTCCAAACACCATAATTTAAAAACTATTTTGTGCCAGTTACATTCGCCTTTAAATAACTGATTTAAGCTATTTAGCAATGTCGCTTATCATTGAAGCCAGGATTCCATTTGATATCCCACTTGCAGTATAAATTTAGATTATATGCGCTTTGCTTAATAAGAAACCTCTTGTCGAAATTTCTTTCTCAGAATTCGTTTACGGTTTCAGTTTGTTGTTATTATCAATACTTAATTTCTGACAGTAAACATTCTCCGGAATATCTGTCAATTAATTTATTAATATACTTCGATCAATTGAGATGTTGATCAGTTAGCAAAATGATTTCAATTTCCAAATGCCCATGCTATTGGATCGACGATGCTCCACAAATGTAGGCTTAATAATGACTTTTCGGCAGTCAACAAGTCTTCAATCATGTGATTAAAGCAGAACTTAATGTTCAAAACCACATACACAGCTTAATTATTATTGAATACTGATTTGATCAGACGCATGCTTATGCTTATATATTGTTCTTGGCGTATCCAATTTCGAAAACGCGCAAATAAAAGCTACAAATAAAGGGGCTTAACATTTTCAATATTCAAAAAATGGTAGAAAATGAAGTGTAAAGAACAATGAGTATCTCGTTGATATTATATGTAATTATATTTTTTTAAATGATTGATCCTGGGCAAAGGGAGAGTCAAAATAAGCCGTGTTAAACTGCAATTTACTTATGGTAGCTACAATGAAAGTGCGTAATCTGAAATACCAAATATAATTATTTAGTTACCTTCACTAAACATATTGTGCATTCCTAAGGAAACAGGCCATGCTACTTTCCGAACTGAAACTGTATCATGTTAGGTCCAAATTTCAAAGACATACATACAGAATGACCAAGTATATTCGGTGGTTTCAATAGAAAATTTCCAAGACCTTCCGATTGGTGCCCTCGAGAACCAGTTAAGACAGATTTTTGTCGACAGCGTGAAAGATGGCGGGAATTGTGCCTTTCTAATACGAATGAAGCGTTGCTGATCAGCTTCAGTCTTATTTCTCTGTAGTACCATCATAGCAACAAAATCGACGAAAACAGCTACGCAGCAGAACTGACTGGAAAACCATAAAAATACCATAAAGGCAGAGGTTGTTGTACCCTGTGATGCCAACGATGATCAAGTTAAATTTGGTATTTCTGCTGGTTAGTTATAAGAATTAGATACTGATTATATCGGAAAAGTAATATATATGCAATTGTGTATTGTGTTTCGTGCGTTGTAAAAAAATAGTTCCAATAGCACATAAGGGATAAACCAATGCAGCATGAATGGATGGTAAAATATCACGCGCACATTTGTTTCGTTCTTACTGGCAACTCATCAGTAGGAGCTGATATTACGTCATACACACTATATATTTGAGTGAGGAATGTGCGACAATTGGATGGTAAAATCGCCTCTATGAATGTGTATACCAGCAGTAGTGGAGCTAAGTTAATATAGTCTACGACAATGTGACATCAAAGCCAACTCACTTTATATAATAATATATAATATATATATATATATATATATATATATATATATATATATATATATATAGCCGAGCCAGTTAAGGGTAAGGTACCACATTACTATGGTTGTTGAATCGGAACCTAATACTAATACTATGACTACCGAAAAGTTATATGGTATTGACACTATGGTTTTCTTGTCGATACATACTGCCAACACAATGGATTTCAAGGTATTCTGAATTTCACCAAAATTGGCCAAAAATACCCCTTGCTCCTTTAAATTCATACACTCTAGCCGTGATCATTATCGGATTTCTCCATCGCGGTAACAATTATATCATTTAATTAGATATATAACAGTGAGCTACTGTTTGAGGCATAGAGCTAATATCTATGTAATTGTGTATTGGGTTTTGTGCACCTAGTACAAATTAGTGCGAATAGGATCAGTAGGATAAACTGAAGGTTTAATCTCATGTACACATTCGTTTCGTGATTACTGGCGACTCATGAGTAAGAGTCTGTGTAACGCCCTATACCAATTATATATTTTTGCAAAGGACATAATATCGGCTACTACTGATGAGGCGTCGTTTAGTTATAAGGTTGGTACTTTCAATGCGCTGTAGCATATATGCAAGTGAATAATTGTGAATAATTTTACAAGTTGAACAGGATAGTTTAGTAGACATGCCGATTATGTTTTATATCGCGCATTGATTATGCTGTTAGAAACGAGACCGTTTCAATTTAATTATTCATGCGCAAGTTAATTTTGAGTTACATCCAAAAAGTGATTATCATTTGATAGCGGTGAACTCAAATCCGATTGGCAATTCCGTTTCAAGATGGAAGTACTAGCTAAATAAAAATAGTAAAATTATTTACGATTCCGAGTAAATGAAGCTGTACGGATAGAAATATTTTTTAAAACGGAAATCTTTCCATTTTAAATACGTGTAACAGGTGGAATGGGGATTGTTTTTGTGAATCTGGATTAATTGACATTACCTGATCTGTATTCTGACTAACGTAGTTGTCATTGTTCCAATAGTTTTCTTTTTCTTTTTCCGATATATTTCGGCTAAAATTATCTTGTTTCATTAGTTTAATCTGTTAATCTTGTAAGGTAAAATCTGATTGATGATGGCTGTCGATAAGTTTAGCCTAAATATATCGGAAAAAAGAAAAATAAAATTACGTGCAACAGGTTATTTATTTACTATTTAATCCTGGTCCTGCGCAAGGCCACAAAGTTAGTTTCTTATTTGGAGCTATATTGTTATAAAAAAGTTCGGCTTTAATCAATCCTTCTTTCACGAATGATTTATAGAGCATTTATTAGCATCGTTGCCATAAATTAATGTTGGTACTTTTTCAATTATTTTCTCATTGGAACATATTAAAATATATGTTTTAGATTGTAAGCGACACTTCGACACGTGTCGCTACGACACTTCTGCTCATGTGATAACAAACAGGGTCATATTTCAGTGAGGAAAATGAGCCATTGTTAATTTTACCTATACATACAAGCATAGTTAAATAATGATTATATTGATTATGTTTTAGTAGGCACAAACGTTTAGTTTAATCACAACACTCACTAGAATACTAACGTGAGCCAAAAATCAAATTCATGCATGCTAGAACATTTGGAACACATTGAATGTGCTCATCGATATTTACTTTGTCATGTTGTCTGCATTATTCCCTTTTAAATCCCCATATTATAAAAACTTTGGTCGTCATATCTTATTTATTTTCGTTTAATGGGCTTATTCAAAACTGGAGGTTTATGGTGAACTCCTTTTATATTGAAAAAGGAATTAAGAAAGTTTGTTAGGTTAGTCTTAATACAATCCAGAAAACGTAGTTTAAATCATAGCAAACTCGGTATTTAAGGCATAAAATCATCGTTATAAGTGTCATGAGAATTGAGGTTATACTCATTGAGTTTTCACGTAAGCAATACATTTTAAATTACATCTTCAAAAATAAAAATTGCGCACGTTACCCGCGTAAAAGTTCTTAACACATTTCGGTGATCAGAAAATAACAAAAACAAAATTTATTTATAATAATCAAGATTGCGATCTTGATATAAGTACCTGACCAATTAATTACTCACATATGTCAGTATAAACTAAGAATTGTGTAGTGTAGAAAATGAGATTCATCCAGTAGACCAGTTTCGTTCTTATTGGGAACTCATCATGTATTGGCCAGAGTTATATGGATTATTTATTCGTAATATTTAGAATCTTACGCATTGTTTTTCTATATTTTGTCGTCAGCACAGGGTTAATCAATGTTAAAAGCTCTATCTAAGATATATATATATATATATATATATATATATATATATATATATATATATATATATATGTGTGTGTGTGTGTGTGATACGTCAATATGATGAAAAGGTATTAAATTTAAAAAAGTCTGTTAATCGCCTTACAATATTCAAGGAAGTTTAGGATGATGAGAATGAAGGTTATTGTATTATTTGTCGCATTTCGTTGAAGGCAAATTAAATTTGACAATGTGCAAAATTATTTCTCATTTTTTGTCTTATAAGAAAATCAAACCGGTTTGGAATTGGCTATGTAGATTTAATGTAAAATTTCATTTTAGACAGAATGTGGGAGAAATGGCGAAATTATTATTTTTTATAAAAATAACAACAATAACATCAACAACACCAATATAAAATAATATTGAAATATAATAATGCTACTACTACTAGTAGTAGTAGTAGCACTAATAATAATAATATAATTATTCTTCTGAAATACGAGCTTTAATAAAATTTATTGTACCCTTCCTATGTGCAAAAACAAAAAGAAATTTTATCAGATACAAGAAACATTTCTTTCTCATGATCTCCTCAAGTATCTACTAATGAACATATCTTTATATATAAATTGGAAAGCAAAACAAGATAGAAATATGTGAACATAGAGAGAGTGTGAAAAACGGAAACCAATCAATTGCGTGCGTCACATCCAGTTCAAGCTCAATGCCTGTACATGCTTCTTCTGCTTGCATAAATCCGGCTGCAATTTGTTTATCCATAAGGCTTCGTATGTGGCTAGCTCCCTTTTGTTTTTGCATTTAGTAATTACTTTGAATGCTACGTCTGGAGAACATACGTGCGATGTTTCGATGATGTGTTGCGCAATAGCAGACGTGTATTCACCATTTGATTTAAAACAGGCGTTTAAGTTACAATGTTCTCTCATTCGAGTAATTAACCGTCTGGTCGATCGGCCTACGTAAGTTGATCGACAACTTGCGCATGTATATTGGTAAATAATATTTGATATCGACATTAACGGCTGTTTCTCTTTGATTGCTGGTAAAGGCAAGTGTGTTACCCTAAATAACACTCGTAGTTTAGCTGCATTAAATGTGCGTGTTAATGCTGCTTCAACTTTCTTTTGTGCCATTCGGGAAACTGCATCCCCCTTAAATGGGATGTTTAGGTAGACTGTTTTCTTTTCTGGCCCGTAATACGTCTGTTTCTGTTTAATTCCCCTTTTAATAATTGATTCAATTAATTGTCTGGGATAGCCATTAGACATTAAATCGTTAATTGCTTTATTATATTCATTTTCTTTTGAATCTTGACTAACCAACCTGTCAATTCTTGAAAAGCAACCACGAACTGTTGATAATTTATATTGAAACGGCACAAAACTGCTGTAATGCAAATACTGTGCAGACCATGTTGGTTTATGGTAAATTGTTCTGTTTAATTTACCATTAGTTTCTTTCTTTAATAGTACATCTAGGAAAGGCAGACAATCATCTTTCTCGTGCTCTGACGTGAAGCCGATATTCTTATGTGCTTTGTTGAAACTTTGAAGCAATGTTCGTGATTGCGACCTGTTCTTAAGGACAAGAAATATATCATCCACGTACCGTATATATTGAGCACATTTACTTATGTCACTCTTTAATGATGTGTTCTCTAGGTGTCCTAGAAAAATCTCAGCCAATACTTGAGATAAGGGGCTCCCGATCGCCATACCATCAGTTTAAAATTACCTGATCTGCGTTTTGACTAACGCAGCTTTCATTGTTCCAGTAATTTTCTTTTTTCATAATATTTCGATCTACATTACCGTAGATCTTCATCAGATGCATTTCACGAAACAAATGAAGCAAATGTGTTATTTCCTCTAGTCATAATATTTATATACCACAGACTGACCTTTCATTAGATATTCGCGTGTCACATGTGTGTGTGTGTGCATTTTTATAACCGTTGTTTTCATCTAACTAATTTAGACCAGAGTGGCTGAATAATAATTTATCAATTGCATGCAATAACTATTCGTTTTTTTCACACTCAATGTAAATGACGTAACTGAGATGGGGAGACCCATAATTCAGAAACACTCGTCATAAAAACATGCCATGAGTGATAAGACCAGAAGTCCGAACGACTAATGCACATGTTAAATTACAATTCAAACCACTAGGTTATACTCAAGATAGATAAGTTAATAACAGTTATTGGCGCACGCCACGCATGTGCATGTGTATGTGTATGCATAACTAAAAAACTTGGTTAAATTATTTTGATACACATGTACGTACATCTAAATGAAACTGCAGTCAATAGACATTAATTTACCCTTTGCACGCGTCAGACAAATTATTACTTATAAATATTGTATTATTAGAATATTTCCAATGGGTAGGGTGGGGGTGTAAAACAGAAAATTAAGGTTGAAATCACTATTTGTTTTAAAATCAAATGAATAGTTAGAGATGAAATTTGAAGACTATATTCATAATTGTTTATTCATTTCTTGAATAAAAGCCCACTAATTAGTCAATCTTAATCTGATGTTCTTAATCTTTTACTGGAGCTAGCTTCAGTTACCAATTCATGCAATCGCCTTTTCCTTCCATTAGCTAGTGCAGTATTCC
>JAQBSW010009590.1:0-28057 GCA_029291075.1 Eudiplozoon nipponicum
ATTGAAAATAAAATTAAACATTAATTGATCGCGTGGATGGAGGTAACAATTCTTCAAATCAAGTTTGGAAGCTTGAAGGATACACTAATCCCATCGTATGTATCCAGTCGCTGAACAACATAACAAAACTACCGCCCGTCGCATGCACTGACGCATGTCGACCTTCCATGATCATCATCAGAATACGACTGAAAACTGACTAGCGAGGATCAAACCGCGTTGCATATATGTGGAAAGCAAAATTATATATGTTCGTGACTGCATAGAAATAGTGCAGCCGACATTTCCAATTACGTATAATGTATGCAAGACAACTAGAGGTGATAGCCGCATATATAATTTTGCTTTCCATATATATTCGTTGCGGTTTGATCCTCGCTAGTCAGTTTGCCGTCGTGCTCTGATGATGATCAAGGAAGGTCGAAACGTGTCAGTGACGGTAGTTTTGTTTTGTTGTTCGTCGACTGGTTAAATACAATGGGATTTGTATTTTTCGTTAATCTCGCCAACTTGTTTTAAATAATTGTTACCAACACTCACGCAATTTATTATTATGTAATCGGGTAAATATATCGACCACGAAAAACAAATAGGCTGTTTCGTCACGAGGCTTAGATAGTGATCTTCTAGTTGATAAGCACAAGTTGAAATTTTGCTATGGCATTAAGTGCTATAGGAATGGTCTTTTCTCTTTATCAGGGCTTGCACATTTGACAATAGCTAAGAACATCATTTGCTTCTGCAATATTTAGATGAAACTCCTAGCGCTTGAAAGTCCATGAGTTTCAAATAAAAAACACGATCGTTTATTTGTTTATCAACCAAAAATGAACTATTGTACTATGTGTCATTATTTCCGCAGCATTAATCCATTTGAAGATACAACTCTCAACGAGTTTCCGCTTTTTAGCCTTCTGTCTATTTCTTAGCATGTAGCATCTATGCCTTCTTCTCTGGACAAATTGACTAGTGGCAACATCCAAAACGCAGAAATGGAGTTGAGCGCATCGCCTGCAGCTTTATTTATTCTTGTTCGATGTTGAACCGTTTCATCACATTCGTCGAGCTCTTTAATAGCCTGATATATCTGCTTCTTTTCAATGCATACTGACCACCAATACAATTGTGCTTTTTTGTCGGAAACGAAGTCTATATTTCCACCGATGATATGTGTGTAATTCAAGACTGTGTGTTGAATATTTATAAAAATTTAATTATAATGCAAATACTTAAACGCGAAACAATTGATTCTGGACAGACACAATATGATATGTGGAATCTCTTCAGTTGACTCACGACAATGAACAAAATTAAGTCTCCTATTTTGGACCTCAAATAGGCTATCATTGATTGTGAGTTGCTAGGGCTTATTTACAACAGGATAAGCACTACAGTTGAAATGCATTTGATAGGGCCAGAGAGATATTGGCTGTAAAATTCCGTGAAGTATTAGAGTCCCAGTGCAGAAGTTGATGTCCACAAGTCCTCCTAAGAGCTTGTTGTTTGTGTCCTATTCGTGGATTATTGATCGTATGAGTAAATGCACATGAACCCGTAGAATTGACGATACAGGATGTGTCGATTTATGTTCAAATGCATTGATGAGTCTTGCTGATGTTCTGCAGCAATACATAAATGGTTGCCTCGCGTAGAAATATGTATATTAAATAAATATATTATAAATGTCTGGATGCGTGAAAACAAGACTCTTGGCGTGACTGAAGGCTAACTGTGATTGTGAAACAGTATGGTTAACAAGGCAAAAATGTCAGAAGGCGTTCATGGCATGAGGCAACAATCGAATTCCTTTGTCCTTTATTTAAAAATCATTATAACGTATTATTTCGCGTACAGTATCTATGGTTATATTAGTCCCATTTCCAGCCTACGTAATAGTTTATAACGACATGTCCTTTTAACCTAGAGCTCCATAAACTTGAAGAAACCCTAAGCAGCTAGCTGCTTACACAGGTTAATTATTGCGCCTTGTTTTAAGACTGTACTATCTGTCAAGGCAAACAGTGGACTGCAATAGATTTCTTATACGCAGACTGCTTACTTACATTCTTTTTTAGGCTTTTAATTATATTGTAACGCGTGGCTCCACGTTACATCCCAACGAATCTCAATTTCGACAAATACGTTTTCCTTAGGGTCACATATGCTAATTCTGGTTTTAGGCAATATTTCTCCTAACTGTCATTTTAGAAACAATCTCTGGTAGTTTCAAACAGTTTTAATTGAGATTTCTTGAACTGCAATTTTATTTAAAATAAATAGCGTTTTGTTTACGAATAACGCAAACCCGCGCCTAATACGCCGGTAGCATGCAGTGGATTACTGTGTTTTAACTGTCAAAGCCAGGATTTATATTTTGTGTGTTATTAATCGACTATCTGTGACTCAAAAATATTCTTCTAAAACATTCTGGATTTATTTATTGTGTTTCATAACTTTATGATTTTGTGTTTAGATATTAACTTTTTGGTAACAATATTTTATTGTGTTGCAGTCTAGAGCACGGTCAATTTTGACAAACATTGAATTTTGATTTAGTTTGTGACATTGTTCATAATACACGTATGATAATTCGACTTAGCCTTCTTCCATCACGACACTGGGATCTGTAGCGAGACTGATTATAAGCACGGCCCACGAAACCCATTTCTTCCGACGTCAGCTACCAGGCATATGTAGGAATATTATAGCATCAGGAAATAAACAGCTACCCCGCAAAACCCACCTACATAAATGCAATACCTCCTACAATATAATATTTATAATAAATTATGAATTTTGGCATCTTGTCTAATTTTCAATTCGTAGTACCTGTTAAATCTTTCACTCATATTCATTAGGTTCTTTTGATCATACTGCTCTGAAATTGGAATAATATCTGATTGTTCATTCGTAAACCAACTCTTAGGTTTGCCTATAAGCTTTGCTTTTGTCCTCGTATATCACCAGGCTTATTATGTTTGAATAATTATTTCTGCATTAACCACATATCGATTACTGCATTTGATCGTATTTACCGAATTGTTAGCAGTTTAATCGGAGACCATATTTACAGATATACAACATTTCATATAGCTATTGACTTGTCGTTATGAGCAATTTGATTGTTGCATATACTCATAAACGATCTTTGGCAGCTTCACAGGCCAATGGTTTATTGCCAAATTTTCTCGAGCATAAACAGATTACTTGACGAACTTAGCTACCACATAACCAGAGAACCCTTCTTTCATTTACTTTTGATTTAAATATATAAAGCCAATTTTACGTGAACACAGCTAGATATTCAGTTGCATGAAATCAATTATTTTAAATTTTCATTGTTAACCTGTGAAACACAATCTAACTTGTGGCCATTTGTTCCCAAATTATCTGAATCTGTTATGCTGATTTTTGATCTTCTGTTTGTTAAATACCATAAAATCGAAGCATTTGTCACATAAATATCATATGACGCTTTTTAATATTATGTGTTTATTTGTTATCCCCTATTAGTAATAACCTTAATGTTCTAAACAGTGATGTCAAATTTGTGTAAACACATAAGTTCTTCAGTACTGAATTCTTTAGTCTTGAGTATATCCCTTAGTGATTTATTTTTGCCGTTCCACTGAATTATACTGAAAAGAGTTTGACTATTTTGGCGTGAGAACATGTGCTATTGTAGATTTGGTGCATCGTTCGAAATTTATTAAAACGGCTAGTGTTTAGCCAGAAAACTTTCATAAATTCGCTTCATTAATAATCACCTAATCTGACTTAAATAGCGCGATGAGCAGATATGACATTTATGTAAATATATTATGTTTGACAATTCGATTGCATTGCGTAGTCCTTTACATTTATGCTAAACAGTTTTGTTGTAAAAATGAACATAGACATCCGAGAAGTCTCTGAATTTTTATTCTTTGAGTAAGTATTTCGGTTGATGCGCTCCCTTTATTATGTATACTGACAGATAGCGTATTTTACTCTAAGTGTGGCCTTATTGTTTTTGTCGCTATTTATGCTTAACGTTTTTTTCAACTAATATTTCTGAGTACCACATTTCCAATAAAGCTATTTTAGCACGGCAAGTTCTTGAACTCAAAATGCACCAGAATACATTTTCTTTGTTTTTCTGGAAAAAATCCAAATGAAATTTATCTTCTGATAAATTACGACAGCGCTGCGGTAATGAGTGGATTGTGCAGTCAATGTCTGCGTTTCAGGTATTTTTCAAACGACACAGTCATTTTCTCGTCTTAATAATCAAGAAAAAACAGTGCTTCAGAATGACGGTGTTCGTGCCAAAACTGTGTTATATAATTTTACTTTAATATAATCTTGCACACTGCTCATGCATAATGATTTAATTAAGCAAATATTTGAAATATTTACTGGTATTTCGTAACAACTAAAAGGAACCTACAATCTCCAATTCCAAATTGAGGCAAAAATTGTGTCAGAGGCACCTATTAAAATTGACGAAAACATTTTACACCAAGATGTCAAGTATTAAAAGGAGAAAGAAAATATTAAATAAAAACAAACGTAGCATTGAATGAAGATGTTTAATACAGGTATTCGATGACTAAGAAATAACCTAACAACTATGAAACACAAACTGCACACGGCGTAGTAATTCACGAACTACGAAAATTTCAAAATGGAATATTTCGCTTTGCGGCGGGATAACGCAGTTAGGGGAGTCCCAGAATTTGAAACAGATATTTGCTTCAGTTCGAGCTTCCTCTTAGGCAAAATTTTCGATGATACTCGAAATGTTACACATAAGGACGTAGCTGGTCTACTGGATGAATTGCCGCGTCTACATTACGCAATGCTTAGTTTATACTGACAAAGGTATGTATATACCAGGGTTAGTGTCTATTTTAGCTTACGGCCTTCATTTAAGTATTAATTATAACTACCCGCGCAATCAATGATTATTTGATTTTCTTATTTCCTTTCTATTCCAATCTGCGCAAAAAACCAAAAGTAAGTTGCATAAAATGATTGAAATTATGCATAGAAATAAAGGTTTGAAATTTGGATAGATGGCTATCGAAATAAGTGGCCTTATAAAACTCCTGGAAATATAAATATTTTGGCCAGCTTTGGTTTTTCCATTTTATCAACTGTAATAGCTAAAAAAGAATAATGTTATTTTAGGATATCTATCGGATATACTATTATTCGGTATGTCATTAAGCAAATAAATTATTCAAGTACAATGTCCCAATGAAGGTCTAAGATCGATTGGCATCAGGAAGAGAATCCTGCTTGTACGATGACACTAATAATACCATTCGAGTAAAAGCAGAGTGCTTTCTGTCTGAACAATACATTTTTTGGTTTCAATAAGATGCAAAAATGAAACTAACACAAACAGCAAAATGAAGAGCTAGTCCAAATAAAATATTAAATATACTCACATATTAAATTGCCTGGGAATGTTTAAAATTTTATTAAAACGAGTTTTAGGTTGAAAAATATTACTTCATTAAAATTATTTATCACAGGCTAACCTGTTGACAATATAGATTCCATGTAACTTTTTAAAGGCATTTTGTGTGTAAAATATTTTACGGCGTGACTTAAATTATACATCTATTTTGAACAATTTTTTTCTGTTTCGGTACAAATTTGAACTAATTTAATTACGCATTTATTGTACAATAATGTTTTGCTGAATATAATGGAGTAATTAGTATAAACGCCACACATTCTACTATCATAGCTAAGAAAAAAAAATTTCCTCAGTGTGCATTAGGGTAGTGTAAAATACAATTTTAAATTATAGACTCAAAAATTTGACTAAGTAAAATGCTAATTGCGTACATGGTGAGAAAAAAGTATTTAAATATGGTTCTTATTTTAATATAAATAATAATGCGATTTTGTATAAACAATCGTGTAATATACCAAAACTACATAGAGTAACACCTACTGTCGCGTTCTTAACATTCATATTCTTCAAATATCTACAATGAAAAGACAGTAGGTGTGAGCCTTTGTAAGTTACAACACAGAATCAAGTAATTTAAAAAAAACTAGTTTCTCAATTTTAATTCTTTTAAGCAATATATAAAAGGGAATTACAATAACAATGTCGTCTGGTTGTACAATAAGTACACACAAGTAAACACGCAAATCGTTAGAAAAGTGTCAAACATTTAATTTAAAGGTCTTATTTAAGACGTTGCATTATTCCTAAATTTATTCGATTTTATTTAATTTTTAAGTCAAAACGGGACTGTTATGTAACAAATATTACGAACACGATGGTTCGTAATTTATATAAATTTAAGAATGTACTTAATGAGGAGAAAACTAAGTTAAGTTCGATGTTACTTTCTCTTTTTCATAAAGATGATGTTAAATATGTGTAGGAAAGTACTGTTAAATACCATTTAAGAGAAATTAGAAAATTCAGAATTAAAAATGTTAGAAAAGTGGCCAATTAGGGAATTTTCTAAACATTCGTAGCTAATCGTTTAGTAAATCTATCAGCACCAAATCTTAGGGTGAATAAGATTAAACTGCTTAACGTGATTTGATCATGACAATTCCAAATAAAAGTTTGGTTAGAAATGAGGAAATTACATTGGATGTTAAAAGAGCGGACATTCGTAAACATAAATGAAAAATTACATTTGATATAGACGTTGTTCCAATGGTTTTAACACACAAAGAGCATAAATTTTAGCACATATAGGAAACCAAACGTCCCAGAAATCAGTAAATAGTGAATTAGCTTTTATGTTTAAATACCGACAAGGGAGAATCTACGGTTTTGATGAGTTAATCCAATTTTAATAACAAAGTTTTACACAGTTAATTATACAATAAAATAACAAATGTGACAAATGATAGGTTGCAATAACAAGTAAAAATATTAATCTAATTGGCACTTTTCCACACGCTCATTCAATGTTATACAATTGCAGCAAATAAGTATGTTTTGTCTAAAGTGCAAAAATGGTAACCTATTAAATAGTATGATCAATGTCCACCACTCCACAACATATTAAGTTTCTAAGTTTCTATGTCACCGAATAAGAAACTATTCCTATTTCTCAGACTTAACATTGCTGAGTTCTTATCAGTTGGTTGAAATTTTTGGTATATTTGAACTAAATGAAGGTGATATGTTGGTGAGTCTAGATGTAACACCTATGTAAACATACATACTATTGTGCATTAGGTGTTGTGCACCTAGTAACAACTTAGTTCAAATATGACCAGAAAGATAAACCAATAGGCAGTATGAATTGAACATATAATCTCGTGCACATTCGTTTCGTGCTTATTGGCGTCTCATCAGAAGAAGCCGGTATTACCCCTTTAACAACTATATATTTGGGTGAAGAATGTGAGAAAATAGGATGATACAATCTCCTATATGAAGGCGTAAACATTAAGCGGTGGAGCTAACTTCATATGAAATCTTCGACAATGCGACTTCAAAGCCAACTTATTATATAGGATCACGAGATTATACGTTCCGTTCATCCTGTATTTGGTTGTTCCAACTGGTCATATTTGTTCTATTTTATTACTAGATGCATAATACCTAATACACAATTGCATACATTAGTTTTCTGGCACAAAAAGTATCGAACATATATATATATGCACTTTATCATGTTTAAGGGGAAAATTATAAATGTCAGTTGAAATAAAATCATGTCACACCAATTGGCTAGTGTTGTAAGTCCAAGCCAAAACGTGAAAATTCATTATTATAGCCGCTATGATCGCTGACGGGCACAGCTTTGATAAAGCTGAATTTATTTGCTTAGATTGAAAACCTGAAATTGGAAAAAAATACAATTTAGTATAATTTGGAATGATTAATTATTTTTAATCTAAGAGATATTTGTTAGTCAAATAAACCATGTTGTACACATATTGAAAGTAGTCTACCAAGCGGTCTGAGACAATATTTTGGCTATGACAACTAAGGATGTAGGTTAAAAACATCAAGTTTATCAGGTAATAGTCTGATTAGATCAAATGATTTCAAATCAGTTTTACATTATCAAATAAATTTGTTGGCCATTCGCCAGTAATCCAAATAGAGTACTTTTAAACATGACTAATTTTAGTTTTACCTACCGTGAACAATCAAAGAAGTGAATTTATTTTCACCAAAATCATCTCGTATCCAATTGGTGGTTTCTAAAGTTAACTTTTGAATTAATCCAACCGAAAGACGGAAACGAAATCTGATAGATGACATTTGATCATAAATCTCTCTATTAACTACCGTGTCCACAGCTTCATTCCTGTTATTTTTTACATCATAGCTAACAATTTGCCTAACTATCAGCGTCCAAACGGCATCAGATGTCAAAGTAAGACCAGATTCCTCAAGGAATGTTGCATTCAGCACTAAGAGTACAGAAGCGTTAACACCAAGATTTGTGCTGCTATTCGAAGTCAACGAATTGGATAAAAGTGGCTTAGTTCCACCACAGTTTGACATGTTTAATGATTTGGCGGCAGGATCATCCATCATACGCCACAAGAAGTGATCGGAAGATGTTTGATGAGATATGATAACTTTCGTGAAGCGAAGTACTTCACAATCAATTAAACTATCTGAAATGCCACGGATACTGCCGCCTTCAAATTCAGCAAACATCTGTTGACAAAAAATGGCGAGACAGATTGTATTAATGGTCTGTACTAAATATGCAATCAGAATACATTGATGAAAACTGGTTTACTACAATTTTCTGATTGAATTCGAAATATAAAATGATAGAACAGAAATTTTTCATTAAATCTGGATGTATCTTCTCTGATTTGTTTGTGTGAAAGAAAATATATTCGTTTCTAGAGTGCTATAATTTTGATTTCCAATAGAATAAATGAGCAATTATGTCCAATTTCGCTATTTTCTCAAAAATATTTTATGCAATATGATTGAAAGAAGAAAATAAAAAAACTAATTTTCTTAAAACTAAATGTAACCTATATTGATATCACAAATAATTTTGACCATAAACAATCAAAATGTCCGCGGGAAATTCTTGAGACTTCGTGATGGGTTCCCAATAAGGAAGAACCCCTTATACTGGATGAATTGCCTTTTCTATATTAGTTTACACTGACAGATGTATGTATATAATGGGACCAGGCTTTACCTCAAGATCGCAACATTCAGTTAAACAGCTGAAATGAAATTATAAAAAGTAATTCTGCTTCTGGTTTCTCTAATAAACGAAAAATTAAAAAAAACAATAGAGTAGAAGATGACTGTTCGAAGTATGTATTAACCATATATCTAATCAAAGGCAAATATTTAAGTAAGTACTTTATATACAATATATGATGTTAGGCCTATCCTCAGCCACCTAACTCACAAATCAGGCATCATGAAGTCGGATGTTTTAAAACCTCTTCAACAAATGTCATACACTGATAGACAGGTGTCGAACTATTCCACAATATGACGTTAAATAATCAGTTATTGCGCGAGTGGCGATAAATGTTAATTAGATCAAGGTCGCGAAAGTAATGTAAACTGTAATCCCATTATATAAATAGTTGTTAGTAGAAATTAAACTTTTAATAAAGTAGCAAACATAATTCATTAACCAGACCGGTTTCGTCCTTTATGGGAACCCTTCAAGCAGTGCTCATTAATTTGCCGTGGTCGGGCTCGCAATGTGGCATATTTGCTTCGGCGTCTGTAACTATATTTACTGCGACAGCCTGATGCACACTGCAGACACTTAAATTATTTACCAACCTGCATTTTGTATTTGTTCTTCCATCCAGGTGGAACCTGTGCCAACTAGCCGTTATGCAACATACATTGCGCCAATGGTTCTTATATCAAGCTAACAAATTTGATTTGCCTAATTTTAATCATCACCCACACGATCAATGATTATTAAATTGTAAATAATTATTATTTCAACACCAACTATCCAGGTAGTGTTGGGCTTGATTTATAATGACAGATTTGAAGTGGCTAGCTGAAACTTTATATCTAAACACACTGCATAGGCTCAAAATCATTACAAGGTGAACTATAAAGTAGTTAGCATACAGCTGAAGTGTGTGTGGTTCACGACAGGTTTGTGCGGTGGATAGAGTCATAGAATTTAAAGAAAATAAGGCCCGGTAAGTGTTCCGTCCGCGACAATTTCTGAACAGTAGTTAAAGAATTCCCAATAAGAACGAAACCAGTCTGCTGGATGAATTGCCTTTACTATCTGATGCAATGTTTAGTTTAAACTTACAATATATATTTATATGTTGCTTGTATAAACTCTAAACTGTGTCAAATGAGACGAACAATTCATCACTTAAACCAATGCCATTCTTATGGGGAACTTGTCAATTAATTTCTATAATTGGACGTGAATAAAGTCTGATTCATTGCATATTTCCTTCAGTTTATCCGCTGCGCTAGCTCTGCTGCAAACTACATGCAATTTTATGTTTTATATCAACGTATCTACTTGGTTAGCCTTTTCATCAGGTGAAGCCAATTGGTATCTAGTGCGGTCGGAAATTCTAACTAGACAACAGTGATCTGTTATTTTACGGCAGCTATAATGACCTCGGGAAAAAAATTATCCTGGAACTAGCTTGTATAATTTATGTGCATAATCAAAACGCTGGTGTGTCACAAACTTGTTATTCTATGTCTAACTGGAAGCTGGTGGGCTGTCACATATACGTTAGCTGTATAATCTAAACTTTGATTACGTTAGAAAAGTAAATTCATTAGGTTGACAGATTACATCCTTATTTCAGACTCGCCATATACATATATATCAATACAACTGAACAATGAAAAACTGCACTCCGTTCCTTGTACTGAATTGATTAAATTTTCTTTAAACTACATTAGAACACGACGGAGAAATGATTGACATTGGTCAATCCATAATGCTTGTTAATTTTAAAGGAAAATACGATCTAAATACCTCAAATATAGTATTCTCACAGGCATGGACCTTGAGTGGAAATATCAGATACAAAATATCTTTGGATTGATGAATATAAAGGGTTGTTTATTTCGCCACAAGTAAATAAAATTCTATATTTGAGATATGAAATATTTTGTCTATGTTAAATGCCTCTCCATTTCATTCTCGTCTGTCAGTTTACTGGCGTTCTCTGATGATGATCACAGAAGTTCAAAATCTGTCAATACATGTATGGATTTCTTATGTTGTTTGACTGATTCGTTTCGACGAGATGTGTGCTTATCTCAAGCTCGCAAACTTGATTTAATGAATTTTTCTCATCACTTCCTCGTTTAGTATTTGGTTATTTGTATAATTTATGTACGTGTGATTGAAGTTAAGGTAATATTAATTTCATGACATTATAGAAATTGTGGAGCCGACATTTCAAATCAAGTAACGTGTATGCGAGACCACAAAATGTGAGAGAAGCATATATTACTTTGCTTACCTCATCAATTCATTGCGGTTTGATCCTCGTTACCTGGTTTATCATACTGTGAAGGCAATTGTGAAAGTTTATAAAACACCAGCACTTGTGAATGACAGTAGTATTGCTTTGCAGTGCAACTGGTTATTTACAATTTTAATCATCAACTACGTAATCAATTCTTATTTAGCATATGACTTCGTTTGGTATAAGACGAAATACTTCATTTGATGTGCAGAACACGTAACGTAGCAGATGATTGGGTTTCAAATAGATCGATGTCTCTCAAAATGTTTTCTTCTTAGTTGCGCAGTGCAATTATTATCGTTAAGGTATCCAGGATTTTCTTACGTGGGTGGTCGATTGCAATCAAGGCTACGCAATAATCCGATTGATCCTCGTTTACTAGTATACGTTGAGTTCGGCTTCCTGGTGGCTGAGTGCTGATTTGTCTCCTCAAACTGAAGGCTTCCAAAACATTCGTACTAACCAATTGAAATGAAGTTCGAACAAAAATTGGCTAATTGATTTAGCGGTACATTATATCCAGTACCATCTTGAGAAATCTAATAGCGCACAGTGCATTACTCACACAATCATGGGCGGAAGCCTGCAGAGTGAGGGAACCAATCAGCATCCAGCCACAACTAATCCAAATCCAAATCTTTTTTTGGTTTTTTTCATTTTACTATTAAAAGTAATTTAATAAATACATCATGTGTAAGAATTACGAATGTCTTCTGTTATAATTCCATTTTAATATCATAAAGTCTGGTGGCGTATGTCTTTGAATCACAAATCGGGAAGGATTAATTTTAATTTTAGATTTTATGATATTCTGATGAAGTCCAATCTAAGGGAATTACTCAACAATACGTAAAAAATGGATAAATTAAATAAATCATGAAATGCAAATTTTTTTATATTTTGAAAACTTTGACAATTAGATCAAGATTGTTTGAAGATACTGGAAATTTCATAGTATTTGATTTATTGTGTTATCCATTTTTTGCGCATTCATTCAAACCAATTTTCAAAATGTGTAGAAATTTATGCAATAAAACTTAAATTAGCTTACATTGTCACAAATATCCGCCGCGATCATGATTGAAAAAGATGTATTTAGTTCTGACAGCTGGTCATTCCACCACATAGGGATATCGTAATCGTATACTTGCCCTGTCAATGTTCCGTAATAATCCTCTGATTGCATTATAGCATAATAAAAAAGTTAACTATTAAAAGAAATCAAATTAAAGTGAAATTGTTTTCAATAAAAGTTAGTTTTCTTTGTAAAATGTACATTTATTCTACATTTCGAATGTGAAAACATTTTGCTTCGCGGGTCAATTGCCATAATTTGACAATTTGTTTTAATATAATTTTTATGCGCAATAAGGATATGCTGCGTTAATTTAAGCAATTTTATAATTCATCATAATACTATTTTGGAAATTGTCAATCAGTATCCATTAATTAAAAATGTAGGGAAGCATCAATTTCAAGCTACAAAATAAGCGAATTTGATTTCTTTGTTCAGTAAAGAATATTATAGGGTCTGCTAAGTTATGAAACCTCTAATTTTAATGATATTGTTGTACACAATAAAATTCGAATCGGAGATGTTTTCGTAGGTTTAGTATTTAAATGTCTTAATCAGTAATTTTAACGAGAATCTAGTCGCAAAAAAATTATTAAAATCCATAGTCTTCTCTTAATTTTTAAAGCACATTTGTCTCTAAAATTTTTTCACATTATACAAAGATTATAAATCACTTCATTTAACAGTCGACACGCAACTATATTTGTCTTAAATTCAATTTATCATAAGATGTATTTCAAAAAATTCTTAATATTAATATTTTTGTCATCATCATCATCATAATCAGCATTATTATTATTCTATATTGTTATTTATTATTATTATAGAAATATTATTATTAATATTATTATTTGTATTATAATAATAATTGTAAATATTAATACACATAATAATTTTTTTTAAATACACAATATATATATATATGTATATCATATATACCTCAAATATTCTTTCGGTTTGTTAATACCAGAGGCAACGTCAATTTAAATTTAAATCTTTCTTAAATTAAAGGAATTTGCGCCATTATTACCGCCTCTGTAATGAATTGCTATGTTAAAACCACGACTGAATTAGTATTTTCTTGAGAAGGTCTGCGTTAGACTCAACAATTTTCAGTTTATCTTCCCGTTAGCAATATTAAAAGTGAAATTATAGCACGAATGCCGTTAAAGTGAAAAAAAGGTACACTCAATTAATGAAGCAACTAGTCACGCAAATGTCACCTATTTAATTTTTCTGTTTTGTTTCAAGAAAATATCGGACTTGCATCATTAGAATGTTATTAAAACTTGCTATTTACAGAAAACAGAAGATTGATTACAACATCGGAAACCGAAATATTACAGTTAAATACTGTTTGTTGCGAAGAACTAACCGAAATATTTGCAAATTTCAAATAACTGTAACTCAACCCGTTTTAGTAACAAAACGGATTAGTTGAATTAAAAAAAAATCATTTTCGCAATTTTGCGTATTTTAGACAAAATTTTAAAGGGAATTACAATAGCAACGCCATCAAGTTTCAAAATAGTTACACGCAAATACCGTAGCAACGCGTCCCGAAAGTTTCAAACATTTCTGTTTTTAAGTCTTGTTTACCGTGAGCATTACTTTTAAATTCTTTCGATTATAATTAAATTTTACGAAAATGTACATTTTATGCCTGTTAAGTTCGGCTCTTGTGTAAATCCTACGCACATTTGGTTCGTGATTTAGATAACCGTAAAATTTTTACTTTTTAAGTATAAAACTAAATAAAGTTCGTTGTTAGTTTCTCGTTTTCACTCAGATGATTTTAGTGATGCAGCCACTAGTATGGTCGGAATTGTACATGATAGAGATGTGGCCGATTTTGGAATTATTATACCTTCCCAAGAAGATACTAATTCAATCGTATTTAATCTGAACGTTGTTTTGGGATGGCATATAGAAATAAAATTTTAACTAAAAATGAGGTCACTAGATAGGCTGCTAAAACGACGCAAATTCTTTTAGATAAAAGTAAAGTTAATTTCACAATAGACTTTTTCCCAGAGGTTTTACACACCGAGAGAATAAATTTAAGTACAATTAGGAAATGAAACGTCTCAGAAATCAGTTAATATTGAATAGTTTTATATGTGTAAAAGCAATTAAGAAAGGAGCTACGGTCTTAATGAATTACCCCGATTTTAATACCAAAATTATGAGTAATGCGGAAGTATAAAATAAAATGACAAAATGCACATCCTATAGATTACAATGACAAGTAAAATTATTGATTAATATTATGTTTGCTTGTGAAGAATAGAATTCGGCACATGGTCGCACGCTCATTAAGTGGCACCAAAGGTGTATGATTTGGTTCATGTGCTAAAAGCTGGTGACCAATTATAAATTAATGTCAATGGCCAGCACTACACGAAATTTTAAGTTTCTACGTTTATGTGTCATTGAATAAGAAAATTTACCTATTTCTAGTATAATACATTGATAAGTTCATATAAGTTGGATTAAATTGTTGATAGATGTTTACTAAATGAAGGTGATATGTTGGGAAGCTTAAATTAGTGTCTATGTTGGCATATATACTGGTAATGGAACATCTGGCATGTTTTTGTCATTTATGTGTTGATCTCCCGTTATATGTATTGAGAGTAAAATGCCAATTGAACACCTATGGAGATAAAGTATAGGGTTGTTTCTTCTACTTATTTGACATTTTGTAAAAAATTTCATAAAAAGCATCAGAGTTTTCCCGTTAGGACAACGTTCGTCTGGTTCAATAGCAAACATCTTTATGCATTATTTGGAAAATATTTTCTTTGTTAAGACATAAATAGAGCTGAAATTGTAGCTGTGGTTCTGGGATAAAATAAGAGTGGTTTGGAATCATGGTGAGAATGCAATGATAAATATCTATAATTTGACAAATCGAATGAGCGAAGTTCAGATAATCTTGAAATTGACTCACCAATTAAAATAACTTTTTTGGATTTATTGTTAATTAGAAATAGTCCGAATTTTGAGCGAGATACTTTTGGAAGAGAACTTACTGTAGAATCCTTTTTAATTTCAAAACAAATAACCTTTCGTGTATGAATATTGGAAAGTTAAATTAATTTATATTTAGAAGGCATAGATTAATAGATACAAAGCACAGGAACTTGGATTTGGAAGACTGCGTAATATAATCATGGCTAATGGTTATTCTCTAAATTTAATAAAGGAAAAATATTGGATTTCGTCCTTATTTGAATTACACCAAATTTGAAAGTGAGAAAGTAGACCGTGGGGTCAGGGTACCACCGCATATTTAATCAAAGCAGAAAACTAAAGTGAATGTTTTAAACATATAATTTGACATCCATTTAAAAAAAGCCAATTAACTCGGACACTTGAAATTTTAAACACAAAAGGAAGAATCGAAACCTTAAAAACATCAGGTATGCATGAAAACCTATGCAATGTTCATAGATTCATGTACGTTGATGAAACAATGCGTCCTATCAAGATAAGATGAGGAAACTTGGAAGTGCATGTAGGTATTGACAGATTACTAGATTTTATCTTGCTAGTCATGCGGTGGCTATTAGACATAATATTAATTCGGAGGATTGTAGAGGTAAAGCGATACGAAGCTATAACAGAGTTAAAATTTTGATTATAGAAACTATCAAAATCAAATCAATATACGATATTGTGAACAAATTTATAAAAATTGTCAGTTTGGATATGGAATACAGTTCTACGAAATGGTGTGAATAGACGATTGCAAGAATATGAATCTGAAGCTAGCTCCGGTAAAGATAATTAATATCTATAGACTTATTATCTTATTACTGGCTAATCAATTATTGAAAGTAAAATCCTACTAAATTTCATCATTAAAATAATCGTTTAATGTAATTTATTTTTTAGGATTCGTATTCAGTTAAACACACATTAAAGGGTTTTTAACTTTTTTCCCCATTTTAATTAATATTCTGATAACTAATTTTAATAATTTTCTTGTGTAGCGATCAATTAATACATTTAATAAATTAATTAAGCTTCATTTTACACCATGTTTGATAAATAAAATAATAAATTTTTTGTGCTTTGCTCCAACTAATCTATTGAGACCACTCGCTTATTGCATCATTTCTAATATTAAAAATAGAACATTTAGTATTAATCATATTTGATTAAATAGTTTTGAGCTATATGTATACAAGCATACGTGCACATTCGAGACCAGCGCCTTTCTTATTATATAAATCAGGTAAAATTATTCAACCCGGTTCTTAGTACAACTGTGGCGGTTTGAGTGAAATTTAACACGTGCATGGTTCATCTGTATCACATTTGTAACAAATTTATTGACGTGAGGTTATTAATAGAGCATTTGGCCTATTGGTTTCCCTGAGATATAATGTGAGGCGCACCTAAAATACTTTTTTAAAAATGATTGGCATAAAGTAAATAGTCCAACGCATTTAACCGGAAAATTGTTATTGAACCAGTCTAGTTTCACTTATTTTGTTGTACATAGAAATATTGGACAAGTTCAAACAGATGACATGAAAGGCCAGTCATAAGTATAAATGGTATGGCTAAAGCACTTCTTTCATCCTATTGCTTTTAAGATTTTTGATATACAGTTAATTTTGGATGGATTTCGACTAAGTAAACGGAAATATTTCCAAATGCGGTGTTAGTCAAAACACTGATCATGTAATTTTAAAACATGTAGTTTCGTCATTCCTTCTTTCTTTAAGGTAAATTCATTTTTTGAAGTAAAGTTTGAAATCATTAATCTAGGCCTAATTATTCACTGTAGGCCTTTGTCTTGACAAATAAAATTCTGATAATAAATTACGGGAAAACCTAAACAAATCGACAAATCTTGGGCAAATTTTGTAGAAGTTTAACAAACTAATCATTCAGATATATAAAAATTGCCGTACAATTAATGCGAATTAGACTTCTTAGCAGAGAACAGAAGATACATTTAAGCCAGGCATGTCGAATGTGAATGAAACAAATAAAAAATGACAGATTATTCAGTCAATACTGGATTCTAAATCAACTGTGTCTTATATATGGGAAATGCCAAAATATCGTGGATGTGGATGCACTAGACATCAAAATCCTGCCAAGAAGTAAACATCCTTCGGTCCCTTTTCAATTGCAAACTTATAAAACCAATAAGAAATGATAAAATATTTGTCAATTTTAGCAAAAATTAGTTAAATTTTTAATGTCAATATCCCGTTGTATAAAGTAAACACTCAGAATCCTATCTCATTGAATATTTATTACCAAAAGCAATTAACCATGTACCAACTTATGTAGCCCTAATTGAAAATCGAAATACTATGACAGAAGCATAAAAAGTCATCCAATTATTATCCCCTGACAGCACGAAACTGTATAAATTATGTTAATGCACTCGTTTGTTTAACAATCAGTCAAACAGCCTAGCTTTATCAAAATTAAGATAATATGTAAAATTATAATTACTAATGGACGAATAGACCGATTAAAAGGCAATCAATAAAATCGAAAATTTAAAGAGCATGTAAAATTTTATCAGAATAATTTTTTGATATTGGATGTCCAGCATTTATGGTTTGAGAACCTCTTTTCAAAGTGAAATTTATATTCCGTAAAATATTTCGTAAAAATATTTGAAATACGGTATGATGCAAGAACATGAGAGATTTTCGCAGTGGCCACAAGTTTTAACGAACAGAAAATCATGTATCCTATTGTCGAAACCAGCTGTGCTCTGACATTTTTTCAAAATCCAGTTTAATTGTCAATTTTGCGAGCTGGATATAAACATCAAACCTAATGTATAAATCAAGCACCAAGCATGATTAAAAAAATAAATATTATCACCGTCTGCAAATTTTATTATTGCTTAATTGTAAAAATATTTTATTTGATTGTAAATCAAAGTTTAATTCGAATGTATAGTTAAATACAGAAAAATAGCCTACGTAAGCATGCGCAGGTGTCAATTAAATTTTATCTCGAAATATTTCGTTATGTACATTGAAATTTAAAAGCGGAAAGGGTAAATATATATTCATGTTTTTGCACGAAGTCATAGTAGCGTATATGCATAGATAACATTTAAATTCCATTGCGAGAAATAGATTCATTAAGTATGACACTTAATTCCATTTGGTTAATGCAATAAAGAGATGGAGCGTAGATGCTGTCAGTTTAAAGAATTTAATAATTTAATTGCGATCAACGTATGGTAAAACATAAACGTACTATTAATAACTTGTTCATGCTGCACCAGACACGAATAAAAATGTGTTGAAAAAGCAGATAAAAATATACGTGACACTACAGAACAAACGGTTTTCCACGAGTTTCTGATTATAATAATATAAAGACATGCCTTACTTACAGTGGATGTCAAAATAGAAGATATTTTTACTGATTATTGAGATCACTCGGCCAACATGTTTTACTTTCATATAATTAAACAAGTATTGATTTCGCGGATGGTAATAACGACTAATTAAATCCAGTTTGCGAGCCCTTATAAGAATCAATCCCATTAAGTGTACATTTGTCCGTATAAACTGTGAATCGTATAGTGTAAAAAAGGAGATTCATTCGAAGACCAGTTTTGACTTTATTGAGAACTCTTCACGTACTCAACAGAATTTGCTGCGGACCGGGCTCGTACATGGGAACATCAGTTTCGGAATTTGTTATTCCAACCACTGAGAGGCAGGATGGCTCAATAGATCAGGCAACACAATTCGATGCTTATTTTATACTTATAAATGTATATTTAATGGGATCTTTGTTTAAAAATGGCTCCTAACCGTAAATGAAATGTATGTGCAATTTTATTTTAAAACGCCATCTGATCTAAATCAATTTTGTTGGTTTTTTGTTTGTGCCTGGTTATAGATTTCGTTTCGCTTTGCCAACTAGTTCTCAAGCTTTTCCTTTCTAAGTCTAATTTGCGCATTCTTTACTTTTCGTCCTGACAGCGGTGAAATATTTATTAAGCAAAACTAATAGTAGTATATTTTCAGATTTTTTTACTGAAATACTACAAAAGACAAAAATCTATTTTAATTACTTTGCTAATTATAATTCCTCTATAAAAAGAAATAATGGATCGCTTGATATCTATACAAATTTCTTTTCAATAGATTTGATCATATATAGAGCCCGATAAAATAAGCTGAAAATTTTTATAATGCTATATTTAGCGAAATAACGTTTAATGTTTAACCAAGGCAGTTTTTAATGGTTGATTTGGTTACACACACATGCGAGTCAATATAACACGCAAGAACATTGACGTGCATTTATATGTGTATGCACACTGGCATCAGTGGTAATGTAATAACGCGTAAAAATGAGGAGGCGGTAAATTTTTCAATCAGTCAAGTGTAAAATGTTAATGAATAAGTAATTTAAAATTAAGTAGTAGATTTTGATGAGAAAACATATCGTGACTAAACAAATTATTAATTTATGAAGAAAGCAGACAACTATTGAAACAAATCACAAGCAGTCTAGCAAATAAATACAGATATTGTATAACTTTGTTAAAAACTGATTCTTTTCTAAACCAAAACTTCAATTTTGTTATGCATATTAATATTGTTTCATGTTAGTGAAAAAGTTGGTTTCAAGGTGTTTGTCAGGTGATTTACTGTTTGTGAAATTAATTTGTACCAATATTTAGGCTGAAGCCTTATGTAGCTATCGCGTATGCCTGCTTTAACTGCCGTGCCGAAATAAAATGTTTGCATGATAGCGCGGTAGGTAAACACATGAAACTGGCTACTGAAATATTTAATGGTGTTAAGATTGCGTAAGTCATTGTAATATCATCGGATATAATGTAAAATTTGATGTCCAACATTCCATGTAAGTAACAACGATGAATAATTAATCAACATATCAACAACGACTCAATTAATTTTGTGATATCTGAAATTTATTAATTAAGAAGGTAACAGTTTAAACTAATATTTCCACTTGACATATTGATTGTCAATTATTAAGATATCTAAGTTTCTTCTCGGATATAATAATAAATCAGAGTCAAATCAATTCTAATTTATTAACATTCGGTTTAATGCAATAGCTTCATCAGGAAATAAGCAAAGTTTCCAGCTTTGTGGAGAAAGGTAGAAACATTTTGAATTTGTTCTAGAGCTTTAAATCGAAACATAAAGAGAAGAATAAAAAACAGAAGTTATTTAATACAATCTGTCGTTTAACAATATAATTTCTTGTAAATTTAAAATGTATAATGGGGCTTTAACTACGTTTGCTCTAGCAGAAGAAGCGCGTTGTTTAACTTTACGCAATTAATTAAATCTAATTAAAATATAATGTATTTTAATGCATTTAAGTCTCAATAAAAACAAGTTTAATGCCATCTTTTCGCTATTGTGCACAGTTGTAGTAATAAAAAAATCTAGCACGTAGAATCGTTACCGACATAGTAACAACTAGCATAAAATTTAAACTAAATTATTTATGTAATATGACTACTGTGTTTGACGATTATCAGAAGAGTGTTCTATACTTACATCAGTTGATCAGTCAATAAATTGCAAGCAGACGACGAAAATAATGAAAAGCGACAAAAACAAGTTTCTGCGTCTACTTCTAGTTATATAATTGCGCTAAATAATTGTCAGGCCAGTAAAAAGCTGTTTTAATAAATATGGCCATTGCAGCTTAATATATATTCTTATACGATTTTGTTGATTTATTGAAGGTATCCAATATCTTCACAGTCATCTGAGTCTGTTTTGTCTGCGCTTACATCGATATCGACGAGGATAAGACACAAAGTTTACGTGGCTCTTTCTACGGATTTTTGTCCACCATCATCAAAAGGCTACAAATGGCCGTTTGTAAAAATGCTTGCACAACACACTAGCACAGAACGGAGAGGACGGAATTACAAGCAAAGCGAAACACATCATATAAGTTTGGCTTAGAAAAGGTAGCAAATTCAATTGTAGTTAAATAATCAATTAATATGAAATCAGTGCCAATTTACTAGGAAAAATGTCGAGTATTAGTTTATGGAGATATTACTTTACCTTCGTTACTAAGAATTGATAAAACGGCATGCTCTTGAGTTCTCTTACATATTGTTGACATGAGTTTGAACACAGTTATAAAACTGGTCGACAAATTGCGCATACATAAAATATTAAAATTAAAGCTGTGAAATTAAAAAAGCAAAACAGAGATAAACATTTTTTTCCAAATATGGCTTTAGCAAGCTCAATTACTGCTTCTGATATGAAATTATTTCGAGTCATTACTCATAATTGATGGGGCTGATGGAAGTTCGAAACAGTTTGTCATGATGCACCTAGGAAATAAGATTATGATTGAGATTTTTAGGTTTTCAATGCAAAATTTTGGAATCAACGACAGATAGATTCATTAAAATTTGTTTCCAGGTGGGGCAAAAAATTGAATTGTCAAGGTTTCGGAGCATTCCGATTATGGCGAATAATTGGAAATATAGTTAGATGAGTCAGGCGAATATATGCACGTCGTTTGAAAAATGATATACCAGTTTTTGTAAACTGGAAATGCGATGTAACGCATAAAAATGTGCCATTTTGTGTAAGATTATGCTTCCAATATAGCGATCGAAGCACAAAACATGCTAATGTAGTGAAAAGGGGCCAAATCTACTCAAATTTTCTACGCAAATAGCTAAAGAAAAGCCGTTATTTCTATCATATACGGCTACTGATATTAAGAAAGTACGCTCGGTTTGGATTAGTGACAAAATTTATGCACCTGCATTGGACGTAACGACGCCAATTTCGAAAATTAAGCCAAATCGGTTTAAATCCAAATCCAAGAACATTAAAAGGAAATAATTTAAAACGACTCGTGGAAAATTCCTTGACAAATAGTGAATAGAATTAAATCTCGCTTGATCCATTATATGAGACCAAAACTGTTAGTACTGGATAAGCAAATGGAAAACCAAAACTGAAATTGTTTGATTCGTCTCCGCTTTAGAATAGCAAAAACTGTGTAAGGGAGATTCCTAAAACGAATGGGGCGAATTCTAGACAGTTCCGTTTATATTACGCTTTAAACTTCGCTTGATTGGCATTGACAAGGAAAGGGAAAAACGTGCGCGTTATCTTGTCTGCGTTGTTCATTTTTGTTGGAACTCCAAACAATTTAAATTTCTCTTCTTTAGTTTCATTTTAGAACTTTCAGGCGATGCTGTTTAGCAAACCAAAAAACCTAAATTGACCAGAATGGCAAGCGTATATATCTATACAAATCATGTATTAATTTATCAACCAAGAAGCTAACAAGTCTACATAGAAATGCCCTCGCAGACGGCCCAAAATTATTGATACTAAGATATTATACAAATAAATGCTTTGGCTCAATTGAAAGCGTATCCAGACGGTTGACTTCAATACCGCCAGCAATTGGAGAATTGGCAACGTGATTAAGGGCTAAAGATTTGGACTTACAATCACGAAACGAACTATTCTGAGCAGACTAGCATTGTAAACCTATAATACGGCTTTGGAATTGTATTGATGGGTATTATGAAATAATAAATTTGCACATTTTCAGCTAAATGGCACAGCACATTACTCGCTTGAATAATTTTAAAACATTATTGCCTTAATCATCGCAATATCATTGATAACTGCAAACACATGAAGCCTTTAGGTACCAATTTAGCTAGGCTCTAAATAACATTATAAAAAAAAGAAATTATTGACCCTTTAGGTTCAGTTTGCCCATTCTGAAAACACGAACTCATCAGTTATTGCAATGGGTTGCTATTTGTCTTCATCCCAGAGGGGATGTAATAAACACACGTTGCATTAAAGATGAATTTCAATTTGAAGAGCAAGTCCATGATCTTACAATGCAAATTTTGCAACTTTAATTATTTCATTTATTTTTAATATTCATTGACGTTGCTATTTAAGACTGCCA
The DNA here is from genome assembly GCA_029291075.1 of Eudiplozoon nipponicum. Lineage (NCBI taxonomy): Eukaryota > Metazoa > Platyhelminthes > Monogenea > Mazocraeidea > Diplozoidae > Eudiplozoon > Eudiplozoon nipponicum. The sequence goes on from JAQBSW010009590.1 coordinate 23,495, forward strand.
ATATGTTAACAACGGTACTAAAGTCCTATGAAAATCAAGTGATCCTAAAGTACTGTTACATCTGTGTTGCTTTGGCATTAAATTTTCTATTAACTGACAACCGATACGGATAATTTTTATTTTGAACGTAGCCTAATATTATATAACCGATCGAAGTTCGTTTAGTAGATTTTTTTAAATAGGGCATCATGAAGTAAGTTCATTATCTAGGCAACGAATTTAAATAATACTAAATGATAAGCAAGGATGTTTGCAATTAATAACAAGTGAAGTACACGGTATAATTAAATAAGCAAAAGCAGCGTAATATAAAAAATAATAAGTTGAACTTATTAATTATCTTCTAGCGTAGTATTTAAAAAAATATTTTGCATGGATGATGACAAGTGCACATAGTATTATTTGAATAACTGCACAGTGCGAGCTTGATTTGTTGACTCTCCGCGATTTGCATTCGCGGGTTGTTGCTTTGCCCTATCAGTTTAGCAAAGATCCGATTGTCACCCATTTTAAAGTACGCATCGCTTTTGTCATTATTTGGCTGGGTACGGATTCGTCCCTTTCTTCCCAATGCTTCAACTTCGTTCATACTAACCACTGGAAATGAGTTAAGATCTAATCTTCGTTGACTGGCGACGTTTCGATTCTTCCTTTCCGGATTCATCCACAGGCCTCTAATCACACTTATACAGTACAGTACTGACAAAAGAGGATTTAAGCAAATGTGGTAACCTCGTTCCGAAAAAAGTTCTATGTAAAAGATATACATAAATAGAACTGTTCGGAACGAGGTTACCACATTTGTTTAAATCCTCTTTTGTGAGTAATGTACTGTGTATGGGTGAATTGAGGCCTGAGGATGATTCCAGAAAGAAAGAATCGAAACGTCCCCACTCAAAAAAGATTAGATCGTACCTCATTTCCAGTGGTTCGTATGAACAAAGTTGAGGCCTTTGAAAGAAAGGGATGAATCCGCACCCAACAAAAAGGAAGACAAAATAGATGCGTACTTGGAAATGGACATCAATCGGATCTTTGCGATACTGATGGTGCAAAGTAACAACCCGCGAACGCAAACTGCTGAGAGTCAACAGGTGGACATAATGTAATATAAAACTAATGATGGTAAAGTGAATTAAATTTACGTAAATTGTTTCGCCCTAGCCAATTCGTAACGTGGGCAGTGCAAATAGTCGTTAAAAACCAAGTCTATTGGATGATTTGCCTTTTCTGTTTTATTAAATGCTTTGTTTGTACTGAAGAATATATGAACATAATAGGGTGGATGAATATATCAGGATCACCACCTTGATATAACAAATGTTTCGAAAGATTGCCCACAGATTTACAACAGTATTAAAATATATGTAAACTAATTCATAATTCTAAAAGTAGCAATATTAAATTAAATAAACGACAATCTTGACAGCTCAATAAATTAATATGATATATATTTTTCTTCTATATTATATATATATATATATATATATATATATATATTTGTACTAAGTTTATTTTTAGGGCCTTCTATTTCAATTTATGATAAGGACACATGTGTAAGATACCATTTTGGTGTTCGAATAGTAGATACCGCGACACATTAAATAACACGAGTGGTAGCATGTTTATGCAGAATGATCAAAATGTAATTGGATACGTATTTAAACACTGTTTGGGAAATTCTTACGCAATTTCTATGCGGTCACTAGCATTAACTTTTTGCAGATTTCGCCACAAATAAATATATAGGCAATACTATTAAATAATAATTGTCTGTGTGGGTGTTGGTAACAATTCTTTAAATCAAGTTTGCGAGCTTGAAGTAAACACCAATCCCAATGTATTTAACCAGTCATCGAACAACATAGATGAACAACCGCCAAAGGCATACACTGACGCGTTTTGACCTTCCATGTTCATCATCAGAGTACGACGGCAAACTGACTAGCGATGATCAAACCGCATTGAATATATATGGAAAGCAAAATTAGATATGCGACGCAAACCTCTAGTAGTCTTGCATACATTGTACGTGACTGGAAATTTCGGCTGCATAATTTCTATACAGTCACGAAAATTAGATATTTTTAGCTTTCGCCACACACACATATATAGGCAATACAATTAAATAATCATTAATTGCGCGGGTGGTGGTAACAATTCTTTAAATCAAGTTTGTGAGCTTGAAGTAAACACCAATTCCATTGTATTTAACCAGTCATCGATTACTGGAGGTGAGAGCAGGATATCTAATTTTTCTTTCCATATATATGCAATGCGGTTTGATCCTCGCTAGTTAGTTTCCGTCGTACTTTGATAATGATCATAGAAGTTCAAAACGTCTCAGTGCGTACGACTGGCGGTTGTTTTCTGTTTTTCGACGACTGGTTAAATACAATGGGACTGGTAATCATTTCTTGTTCGCAAACTTGATTTATAGAATTGTTATCATCCTCGCGCAATCAATTATTGTTTATCGATTTTTAATATAACTGGAAGAAAATTCGACATGTTTTCGTTTACTGCATGTCACATTTACGAAGTTGGCCAGGGTGAAGGGAATCTTTGTCAAGATTTACTTTGGTACACAATTTCAGAATATTAAGGAATTGTCTATGTACGTTGATTAGTTATGTAAGATATCGGGCATGTATCGTCATGTTTTAGAATTTAATTTATGTCCAGTTTAGGCGGTCTCTTATTTGGCTGTTCCTTCTTCAAATGTTTTATATTGGTTGATGCCTTGTTAATTGTCTTCTGGACGTGTGCAAAATCAGTTGTGCTATGAAGGAAGAAGAGCAAATACGGCATGCATTTATCTTTAATCGATTAAAGTCCCAAATATACTAAATGGTGAATATGCAAACCAGATAAAATTAGTGTTTTGATATTCAAAGATATACCATTTTTTAATCAAAATATTTTTTCTTCGAACTAAAATTGCAAACTTTCTGCTCTTACGAGAATAATCTCTTCCATATTGCCTACGTATTTTGCAAATTTCTAATTCTCTATTTACACCATATTTTATACTTTTAAACATACTGTTACAAAAATTCAGTATTACTATATTTTTGGTCACTACCCAAGAAAAAATTGTTTGTATATGACTGAAAATTGTGTTTCTTATGTGACAGTGTGGCGCAGTGGTTAGAGCAACAGATTCCGAAACAAACGTGCCCAGAAGCCCTACCCAAAGCATTTATTGCCCATAATGGTCTATGGTTTCTATACACTACTATAATATTAGCATTATTTCGCAAATCCGACTAAGTATACTTAAATAATGTATGCTTTAGTCATGTTCAGTTCAATAAAATGTCCGAATATTAATTTTAATCATTAAATTTTGTATGTTAACAGGAATACGTGAAAAATTGTGCACGTGATTTAACTAACGTGAGAATGAAATCTGAGTGATAATATACGAACACCATGCTGTTTATATGAATATTTGTATTCATTAGTTGTTTAAATCAAGCCCGTGCAACATGGGAATCTTTGCTTAAATTAAAAGCAAAGACTGATAAAGTATCTCTAACATTGTTTATTTCAAACACGAAGAAAAACTATATGAGCAAACAGTATGCATTTCAAATTGTCCAATGTAATCGCGGACTGAATTGTCAAACGCTCTTTATTTCATCCTAATTGGAATACTCAGAGAGCTCTCAAATGTAAGTAAAGGAAAATAGATATTGGTCTTATCATCTATAGTTTTCTTTGCTGAGAAAAAAACTGTTATTTTTAGTGGTATGAGAAATAACTCTGTAGGCTCATTTTTGGCGCGATCAGAAATAGTTAACTGTGTAGATGACTTTCAGGGCAAATTTATACAAATGTTAGTATAAAAAAGCTTAATAGATGAAAATAAAATAAAATTGATATTGTATCAAAGGGAAATTAATTTTAAATACTTGTAATCTTTTTCAGCGTTAATTTGATTTCCCGACATTGAGCGAGAGTTTGGTGGGTTATGTCATCAGTAATTGCGGCAATCAGTAGTTTTCGCCTATTTGGCAATGTTGATTTCCGGCATACTAAGTGAGTGCATACTTTTTTATAGTGAACTATTAATTACTCGGTTGTTTAGATTATCCTACTCTGAGCATTAAACGTTTAGTTTAAATAAACAAATGTGATTGGCTTTAATTTGTCGAATTTTACTTCACATTTGAATTTATTGGCAAATGTGTTTAAGTATAATTGCTTAACGTAGATTGATATCAGGCAAGCAATGTGCAGATAAATACTAAGTTAGTAATGAAATTAATAGCACACAATATACTATGTCAGTAAGCGTACTATGAATAGATTTAATTTTTATAACTTAAAACTTTAAGCTAGTGTCAGATTGGCATAATGACCGAATAAAAGCAACGCCTATCATTAAACAAACTTTGGATGCGTGGGCCGTAATATCAATTTTTATAATCAAGATTTCGATCTTTATATAAATAACAATCTATATATATATATATATATATATATATATGGGTTTTTTAGTACAAATTAAGCCTAGTACAATGTAGAAAAGGTAATTCATTTAGTAGACGGATGTCG